>PVKC010002535.1:0-43013 GCA_004027635.1 Crocidura indochinensis
TTTTTTTTTTTTGCATGAAAGGCAAACGCCTTACCTCCATGCTATCTCCCGGGCCCCTTTAATTTCAACTAACAGATAAAATTCTTTTGATAGACTTATGGTTTCTCTTTGCTCAAATTTATCTAAATTTGTTATTCAAAATGTATATATTCTATCAATGTTTCTATCTAGATTCTATTGTTATTAGACTATTGTTCTATGTACTCAATCTTTCATTTTCTCCTGGCCTTTTTTTTTTTTATTTTGGTTTTTGGGCCACACCTGGTGACGCTCAGGGGTTACTCCTGGCTATTTGCTCAGAAGTCACTCCTGGCAGGCACGGGGGACCATATGGGGAACCGGGGGATCGAACCGTGGTCCGTCCTAGGTTAGCGCAGGCAAGGTGGGCACCTTACCTCCAGCGCCACCGCCTGGCCCTTCTCCTGGCCTTTTTAAGTGATGTCAGTCTTTATGATTTGTTGATGTTATCTATTTCCTTCTTACGTTGAGAAAAAACATGGGAATGTTAATATCCTGCTAAGGTTATGATATTTTTTAAAATGACTTGAGTATATAATACATATAAAGTTTAAGGGTAATATGCCTAATTTCCTTTGACCCATGATATTTGTAGGAAAAGTGTTTTACATCAAGTAAGTTTCTTTCTACATTTCAAATAATAAAAGTACAGTTATGAACAAATAAGTTCTCAATCAATTCTGTTCTTTAAAGACATGAATTTGTCAGTTAAGTGTTTTATTATTATCAAAATAGGTTGTCAAGATCTCATAGTGAGACTGTGACTAATTCTGAAAATTAGACAAAATTGATTATAGAATTTGTTGATTTGAATTTTCTAGAATAAAATGCTTTGAGAAATATGTCAAACAAAGACCATTTCATGTGAAAGATGATAGACCCACATTTATAATGTTTTAATTTAATTTTTTTCCTTTTTGGGTCACATCCAGCAGTGCTCAGGATTTCCTCCTGGCTCTACATTCAAAAATTGCCCCCTGTAGTCTTGGGGGACCATATGGGATGCCGGGATATGAACCAACATCCTTCTACATGCAAGGCAAATGCCTTACCGCTGTGCTATATCTCCGGCTCCCTAATGTTCTATTTTAAAAAGTGAAACCATGCACAAAAAAGAAAAGACCTTATAAAATTAAAGGCATTTGATACTTCTATACAATGGTTTGTAATTGATCTTCACACATAATTGAATACTAAACCTCTGGTGTTAATTAAATCTAATGTTTATTCTACTTTAATATATGCCTACAATAATAAATATGCATGATGTCTGGATAGTGCTTTTGTTTTCAGATTTTCATACGATTTTGTAGCTCCAGAGAGAAGAACAGTATTTTATCTAATCTGACTTCTGAGTTTGCAACCAATCTTATGATTTAAAAAAAAATGAAGATATGGGGGTGTTTTGCTTAGTAATAGAACATGTGTCTTGCTAGTGCGAGATTTTGAGTTAAATTTCTGACACTGCAGGTTCCCCTAAGAACAAGTTGATTTATTAAGTACTTCCAGGTCTGGTAAAGAAGCAAAAATTTCGGGGTTGGGAGTGTGTGTCATGATTTGAGAAAATATTTTGGCAACACAGTAACTGATAACACTTACCACCTCACATATTTATCTTTTTATGTAAGAGCAATCATATTTTATAGGGTTAACAAATTCAAAATATAGCAATAATCCCATCAACTACATTATAGTCATAATTCATCTTTTCAAGTCTCCAAAAAACAAGCATGCAGAGAAATAGAAATATTCCACAGTGGTGTAGAATAGATTTTAACCAAAATATAGTGGCCGACAAAAAAGAAGCAAATAATCTGAAATGTGATATGGGAAAATAGGAAAATGTCAACTTGGAAATAATTAAAACTTGAGTAAAAATTAAATATGATTTTATGAGGAAAGTATAATATCAACAAAAGTATAGCATATGATTAAAAGGAAAAATATTACGTAATAATCAGTAAAGTACATATTTTGTTTGTCAAAAATGATCAAATATTGGAGGATTCATAAATTTTAATTTAATCATTTCATGTATCTGTAATGTGTATATAATTTGACGTTAAAGATAAACATGAAAAGCAATAGAATGTTTCCCTTTATCGCTTACTCTGTACTATGACCTTATTTCTAGAAAAAAATGTGAGAAGTGTAAAGAAACTGTCTCTCCAGGAGTAATTATCCTGACTATAATATGTGTTCAATAGACAGTTTGGCAAACTAGTAGAGGCAAAAGTTTTGGTCTTTATTAAATTTGTAATGTAATCTAATCAAAAGGCAGTTATTCAAATTAATTTGTAGTACAGTTTTAAAGTCTTTGAGTCTGTTTCCTTGCCTGGAGAAAAGATGTTAATAAAACATACTTCCAGAATCAGTTACAGAATACATTTTTAAATATGATTCTACATTATGGATTGAAATAGTTCATAAATTGAATACATATACAGAGCGTTAGTATGCATTAATTATCAAAAGTAAAAATGTGCTTAATAAACAAATTTCATTGAAAGTATATTCAACAAAAAATGGCAGTTGCAGTAAGTGACTACTTAAAATATATAAATTTATATATATATATATATATGTATTTTTAATTTTACTAAGAGAATGGAGATCAGATGCAACTCAAGGGGTTAATCAATTGCCTTAAAGAACAGACGATATCTTATTATTTTAAATTATTTGCCCTGGATTATAAAATTGAGATTGCCATGGTGTACAAGAGTCTTGGGGGTTTTGGAAAGAGAAGGAGAGATGACACAGGGACAGTGGTGAAAGGTTCTAGACATCTTAGAGGTGATGGAGAGCCATTGACTTTGTACATCAAAACCATACATCTGCACTATTACAACTGTGTTACCTAAATTACAGTAATGAAAAACAAGAATATGACTTGAAGTTCTGAAGCATTAATTTGATCTCCAACACAATAATCTCTCTGAAACCATTGTATCCCCCACATCATTTTTAAATGATACACCTAAAAGATAAATTATTTGTGAGATCTAAATACAAATAAGAATATGGAATTTTGGGGGGGGATCAGCGAGATAGCATGGAGGTAAGGTGTTTGCCTTCCATGCAGAAGGACGGTGGTTCAAATCCCAGCATCCCATATGCTCTCCTGTGCCTGCCAGGGGCAATTTCTGAGCATAGAACCAGGAGTAACCCCTGAGCGTTGCCAACCCCTGAGCGTTGCCGGGTGTGACCCAAAAACCAAACCCCCCCCCCAAAAAAAAGAATATGACATTTTTAATATTATATGTTTTATAAGACAGTGTTGTCAGTTAAGAATAATTAAATGGTAAACATTTTCTCTATATAAAATCTTAGCAAAATTATTTACTTGCATGTTTAAGATTTATACATTGACTCATCCTGCATTTGCAAATAATTTCTCCTATCCTTAAAAAATGAATGCCTATAAATTTAAGTGACATTTATTAGGCATGCCATTCCAGTTAGAAAAAGAGTCTGAATTAGACCTATTTTGACAACATCAATCTATGGAAATAAAAAGTTGTTGAATATGTGTCTGAAAAAAATCAAAGCACTAATTAAAAATAATAACAGAGTCAGTCAGAAAATCTGGACCGTGATTTTTGTTTGCTTTTGTTGTTTAGCAGGCTGTTAGGAAAAAAAATAATCAACAAACTTATTCCAACATCTTGATTCTGGACAGAAGCCAAGAAACAAGTTTCTTACCAAAAATCTGCACAAAATCATTATGATAAATACTATCAATATAGGATGTTTTGAATTGACTTAAAGAAATTACATGTTCTTAAAAAAAAAGAAATTACATGTTCTTAATTTAAATCTTAACAGATTTCTACAGTATTCATATACATTTTCTAAAATACATTGTAATGTGTCATATAGTCTGCTATAAATGGAAACCAATGACATTTTAAATATCTGGTTAATTCCCTACATGTATCAATTTGCCACTTCATAGCCCTGGCACTTTGAGAAAGTTAACTTAGATTTGGTGGGTGTCAATTATACAATATGATTGGGAAAAATAAAATCACCATAGTTTAAATTGGTGGGAATAAGTGGGAGACTGCAAAAATTTCAGATTTAAGGAGAATTAGGAAATATACCTACTATCTCATATATAGGTTAAAATCTACTTATGTTATCTAAAGAGCTTAATTTATAAATATATAGGGCCAGGTGGTCTGGCTTCTAAAGTGAAAATCTAAAATTTATTGCAGAGGTGAGTAGCAATAATGTCCACTTAGAGAAGATCTTAACTGAGAAAAACATGATCGTTTCATTTTTTCCTTATGATCCTGTGATCCAGAATCACTGAAGAAGACTTATGCTTTAGAATGTATGTTCTGAGATTAGCTTTGGTGAATGGAGATGTTAGCTAAACCATGACCCATGGAATAAATTATTGATAATCGACTTCCTAACATTGTTTATAAAAAGGCTCTGTCAGTGACAGTAATGGAGTGGAAGGTATTTGTGTTCAAGACAATAGAGACGTTGGTGAAGTGTTTACATGAACTGAAGACAGTATAGCATCCTTCCCAATGGAAGATACAGATTTTTGGCTTCAAAATATTATGAAGGGTATGATGAGGTCATCAGAATTAAGATGATTTCTTTTTTTAATGACCACACGGCACACATATTCTTCTGGTCAAGGTCCTATAACTAAAATGGAATGTTTGTATATGCCTTTTTAATGACCTGATAGGGATAACTGATGAAAATGACTACTACTACCGATGATGAAAAAGTGCTGATAAAAATGACTACAGTTTTGTGTACTGATTGTGGTATTAAATAATGCAACTTTTGATTTTTCATAAAGGGTTTGTGATAGGAGAATTTATAGGTCCCTGATGAGCAAGAGAGAATAAGAATGGAGTAATGTTTATGACTTAGAGAGAGATATTTAGGAGACAGAATCAACAGGATGCCATCTATTGAGAAGAGATAGAGTTAGGAAAACTGATATAAATTAAGGAAAACTTGGTGAGTCATTGCAATTTTTTTAGAGTTACTGAAAAAAAAGAGATTAAGAAGGAATGTTTGTGTAACCACAGGATATGTGTATAGAAGTTCTTTAGTTAGTTTTATATAAAACTTGAAAACTGGACAAATAGCTGCCATCAAGATGTGGAAGAGTCTGTCTGAATGAGGACTTTTAGGCAAAATCATGGTTGAAAGCAAAAGAAATGTGCATGAAAAAGCTAAGAAAGAATAGATATCAGAGAAAAGGAAATGCATGTTCATACAAGATCACAATATGGGATCATAGAAATTTAGACAAGAGAAGGTTTTAATGGCTGCAAAGTCAATCTTTTATGATTAGACAGAAAGTCAGTATGAAGTAATTTTACATTATATTTTATCATATCTCTGATAAACCTTAACTTCTGCAAAATATATTTGGTATCAGTCTAGATAATGGAAATCATTAATTTGAAAAATGATGACTATTTCCAACAAACAGAGAGGCAAATTGCCCTAATGTCAGTTCATTTATTATATTCTATTTGCAAATCACTGAAAATTCTTTCTACTGCTCTCCACCATATCCTGGCCCACTTAAATTACAACAAAAAAATAAAAATCCTGTTTACCAACATAGATCATTAAGAAAATGCTTAGATTCTTTGAGAATAGAGAGAAACTCTGCTGACATTTTGATTATCCATGATGAATGTGTCATCTAACCAATATAGATAGTGGGATTCCTTGCTATTTGTCATAAAAAGGCCAATTCTTTGAGTATGGGAAATAAAACAAACATTATGTTCATTGTATATATTAATTACTCAATTATTTTTGCAATTACTTTTGTGAGGTTATCGCTTTATAAACATATTATGCCATATATTCAATTTATTTCATGTTCTTTTTTCATTTTTTAAATGTTCACTTAACTGTGTCAGAACATTTAACACAAATACTATGCTCTAAACAAAACTTCGTGTGTACAATATAGTGTGATAGTTATGAATTAATTTCTGGATGACATGCCTGAAAGACAGATATACCTTACTTAACTGAAATTTTTGTTTCTCCTCAGTTTACTAACATTTTTAAATGTGTCTTCAAGAAACCTTACATTTCTTTATTTTTTGAAAATACTGCATTCATATATATTAAAGTCTCTTCAGTGAGAATAGCACACACATAAAAATTAGTAGAAACAATAAATTCTGGTGGAATGTGGTAAAAAGAAACTTGCATTCACTTATGGTGGGAAAATTGTCTGGTTCAACTCCTGTGAAAACTGGTATGGAGTCTTCAGTAAAATAAGAATTGAGTTTCCATTAGACCTTGCAATTCCACTCTTAAATATCTGCCCAGAGCTTAAAATATTCATTCAAAAGAACATATGTACACCATTATTTATTGCTGTACAAATGTCCAGTGACAGAGGAATGGATTATAAATATGTGGTCTTATACACAATAGAATAGCATGCAGCTGTACAATAGCTAAGATATAGAATCAACTTATGTGTCCAATGACAGATAAATCGATTATACAGATGTAGTATTTACACATTGGAATATTATACAGCTGCAAGGAACCATGAAATCATGCCATTTGCTGCAACTGAGTTAAAACTGGACATATAATGTTGAATGAAGTAATACAAAGATGAAATACAAACACAGATGATCTCATTTACTGTGGTATATAAAATAATTGTATTGAGTCTATGGCCATATCACCCTGAATGTGCCCATTCTCGTCTGATATCGGAAGCTAAGCAGGGTCGAGCCTGGTTAGTACTTAGATGGAAGACCACCTGGGAATTCAGGGTGCTGTAGGCTTAAAAAATAAAAATAAATAAAAATTATTGTATTGAAAAATAATTGTATTTTTTTAAAAAAGGGGATACCCAAATCACCCTTGATCCTACAGGCTAGGAGGAAAAGGGCAGAGAAAAAATGAAATTAGATAGGAAGGGAGAATATGAGGAAGAGAAATAATGGGTAAACTGGGTTATATTGATTATGTGGGAGAGTGGTATAGCTATATACCCAAAGCACAAACAATAGGAGTGAAAAAATGATATTTTAGTTGCAATAATCACACTTTGTAGTGTGTGTGCCAGCTAAAATAGTATGTAAGAGATGATAGGAACACTGGTGATGGGAGTTGACACCTGTGGTGGGAATGAAGTTGAAATATTATATACCTAAAATTTGAAACATACCCTCTATTTGCAGATACCTTTGTAAGAACTTTAGAAATTGCTGACAATCAAAATTTTCAGTGGTCTATGTAGCCACATGTTTACTAGCTTTCTGTTGCTTATGTGTGTAATACATATTTATTCATTGGCTTTTGAGACACACCTGGCAGCACTCAGGGTTGACTCCTGACTTTACTCTCAAGAATCACTCCTTGCAGGCTCCAAGGAACCATATCAAGCCCAGGTAAGCCACATGCAAGGCAAGCACCCTACCTGCTGTAACATCTTTCCAGTCCCTAAGAATGTGTTTCCTTTATTATATCTAAAATATAGTTAAAATAAATAACATTTTAGCTACAAAATAAAATCTGTGCATAATTCCTGATACAATCGGTAATGACAAATACATTTTATGAGGGATAATATTAATAAAAGCATACAAAATATCATTAAAATATTTACCTAAGACTTTAAAGATAAGTAGAAATTACACTACCAGTCTCTACGATGGACATACTCCATCCTTAATACTGTTTCATATTGAGTATGGCTCTAGAGTATATTGCATCAAAAATGTGTTTGGGGATAGATTTTATTAAAGAAAATTGAAAATAAGTAAGTTTGCATAAGTATTTATATATCTAGTTGTTTCCAGACCCGATATAGTTACATAGTAATAACTTTACATATCATTATATTTTAGACAATAAAATTAATAAAAATGTGATTATATAAATTAACTTAAATATGATTTTTTTTTACTTTTGGCTGCATTGATAAATAACTCATATTGAATTTCTAGTATTTTTTTTGTTTTTTTGGGGGGGCCACACCCATTTGATGCTCAGGGGTTACTCCTGGCTAAGCACTCAGAAATTGCCCCTGGCTTGGGGGGACCATATGGGACGGCGGGGTATCGAATCGCGGTCCTTCCTTGGCTAGTGCTTGCAAGGCAGACACCTTACCTCTAGCGCCACCTCGCTGGCCCCTGAATTTCTAGTATTAGCAGATTATTTTTAAATATTGAGAAATAAATATGAATTAAAACATTTAAGTTTAATTTTAATTTAAAATGGGAATATAAATTTAATTTAAAGACATTTTATTAACATAAAATCACATAAATAGTATTGTTAAATAAAGGTGATTTTTATCATTTCAAAATGGGAGAGATACATAGCAAACGGGAATGTGTTTCCTATAAGGCACTGATTAGTCTAAACTGTGGCAATATTTTAGGTTCTTACCTGACCAGTGTCTGCATTTTCACAAACATAAGGTTCATAGTACTCAGGGAATTCAGGTGCATGATCATTAATGTCAAGAATTCTCACATACACAGGAACAGTAGAAATTTGTTGCATGTTGTCTGCAAAATTGTGTTACCAGAATGAAAATCATGATCATTAATATGGTCTTTAAATAAAACAAAGGCTACTGAATTAATATTCTACATTTTGAAAATTTACTTTCATTTTACATGGATAAAAACTGTATGAGAGAGAGAAATAGAGTAAAGTAAAAACCGGCCCCAGAACTAGGCAGGGAGGGTGGGTGGAGGGGAAAAAGAAATTAAGGAAGGTAAGAGGGAAATTGTTGACATCGGTGACAATGGAAATGTGTACTGGTGAAGGTTGTTGTGCATTCTATGACTGTAACTTTATCATGAAAAACTTTATCTGTAAAAAAAAAACTGTATTATGAAAAACCTTGTACCCACAGTGTTTAAATAAAAGGTAAATATAAACTATTTGGGGATAAGAATCCTTATGAAGAAAATTTAGTAAATGTACAAATCATATATTTATTAAAATTACAATACAGCTTAGAAAAAATGATTTCTATGCAATAAACTAAACACATTTACTGAGTAATTTTTCACTGTAGAAACTGATGAAAATGGGAATAAAGCTGAATATATGCACAGGTTTTCAAAATCTTGAACCATATTAAATCATGTTATCACAATTAATATACTTATCATTATTATTTCCAGATTTACTTCTAAAATCATTTGCAAAAATAAAGTTTTGCAAAATATGTTTAGTGAATCATTTAAAATCAATTGCAAATGTTTTTGTTTGATTTTCGTTTTTTCAGCCACACCTGCTGACGCTCAGAGGTTACTCCTGGCTATGTGCTCAGAAATCGCTCCTAGCTTGGAGGACCATATGGGACACTGGGGGATTGAATTGCTATCCGTCCTAGAATAGTGCGCTTAAGGCAGAGGTCTTACGACCTGTGTCATCGCTCTGGCAACAAATGCAAATATTTTATAGTTTAAAGCTAAAATGTAACAACAACATGCATGCCATCAAAGTGTGAATACCCGGCTCAGATAAGAAAGACCGTTTAGTGCATGCTAGGAACAGGGGTGGAGGAAGGACAACATTGGTGTTGGGAATGCCCCTGATTCAATGTCACTATGTACCTAAAATACTACTGTGAGAGATTTGCAATCCACTTTGTTCAAAATAAAAATTATTAATAAAAAATTAAAATTAAGGGCCCGGAGAGATAGCACAGCGGCGTTTGCCTTGCAAGCAGCCGATCCAAGACCAAAGGTGGTTGGTTCGAATCCCGGTGTCCCATATGGTCCCCTATGCCTGTCAGGAGCTATTTCTGAGCAGACAGCCAGGAGTATCCCCTGAGCACCACTGGGTGTGACCCAAAAACCAAAAAAAAAAAAATTAAAATTAAGTTAAATGAATAGTATTTATCAAGGATTTTTCTCAAATGAAGCTGACTATTAAAAAAAAAAAAAGAAAGAAAGGCCATTTAGGAAACCAGTAATAACATAACAAATTAATAGTACCCAAAAGCATAACTGAAAGTAAATGAGAATGTTCTCACTACACTAGACTTATTGGAATGAGCATTTTGGATTAAGTAAAAGTATTTAATCATATTGTAAACCTGAAAATAACAGTGTTATACATTAATTCTTTTTCAATTGAAAAATGTCAATATCCAATGCTCTTAAATGTCTGCATATTTTAGCGTACTTTTTCAAAGCACAAATGAAGATGAAATTAAAATTTACAGGCATAAATTAAATAAAGGTAAATTAAATGTATGATGTGTAGGAAGTAGAATAAAATAAAATATAATTAACTATAGGTGTGGATTTATATTAGATTAAGATGAGACTATTTTATTAAGTGAATTCAGAAATACAGAAACCATGATGTAATAGGAAGTTAAAGTTAAGTACATTATTTGAGTAAAAAAATTAGGATCAAATTGCTTGGACAAAAATCCCATCATCCTATAAATGTCCATAAATTATAATTCACAAACGTTTGATATTAATATGAGCAAGGAAATTTAAAGGGACAATCACAATCTACATTTTGTGGATAAATATTACAATGATTTATTTTTTAAGTCATTTTTACTGAGGTATAATGATTTCCCATACCAGGTCCCTTGAAGGCCCAATTCTAGGGACAAAATCTCCAATTCCAATGATTTGGGAAATTTGTTACTTCCTTATTATATTTTCTTGTTTTATCTACATATCAGAAGGAATATTCTCTCTCTGTGTCTCTCTTTCTCTTAATTGTGGAAGTGGTGTCACCTACACACATATAGACATAGAGATAAAAGCTCACACCACTGAAATCATTGATGTTTACTTTTCAAAAGCACATCTTTCTTTTTTAAGATACATAAATTAAAAGCAAGTATGACAAATAATTATATGCTGATACAACTTAAAAATTACATTAGAGTTAAATCCTTCTTATGTAAATTTTATTAGGAGGGCAGCTAATTAAGAGGGAAAAATATGAACAGGCAAACAATAAGGTAAAATGTGTTTTTTTGCAAGGAAATGGAATACATGTTTAATAATAGAAACTTTAGTATGATGGATAATGCTTGAGTGTTTACATTAATATTTTATGTGTTTATGTTTATAGATAATGCTTAAGTGTTTCAACTCATATATAGCATAAATATTTTAATTTAAAAGCTATAGATTAAATAAAACACCTGATCAGATCTAGAAGATCCTATACAAATGAAGTATGAATTCACTATTAATAATGTATAAACTCTTTGCAAGCGAGGAGTAAACATATCTTTCTTAATCTGATTGAGGCTAACTATAAGCACCAAGAGTGAATGCCATACTTAATGCCATATCCTGGGAAGTTTGTCTTGTTTTCACGAAGCCGGTTAATGCTTCTTGCAAAACTGGTTTCACAAATTTCCTTAGGTTCATGAATTTCCTATAAATTCCCTAAACTGACCATAGAGAACTGCATCATTCTTCCAAATATAGATTATAGTTATCTAATAGAGTATTCATGCATGTTGAATTCATGGAGTTTTCATACTAGATTCCTTTTTTTTTTTCTGGTTCACAGAGTTACTTGAAGGATCTGCTATGAATCCTTGTATTTAAGTTCCCTTTTTGAGCCAGCTCTGCTGGCAATACAGGCAGCTTCCCTTCTTTTAGAAATAGGCCACAGCTACCTCCATGCCTGGCCTCTGCCATATTAAAAGGCCCGCTTCTGAAATCTGCTGTTCTTCTAACTGTCTAGGTGTGATTAACTTCCTGGCTGACATCTTGAGAACAATGACCTATTAACAGGCTTTCTCTTCCTTGCATATTTTGGACTTGATCATGCTTTGTTTTGGGGGTCCATCCTATTCACTGTAGAAATTTGGGGGGGGGGAGGTGATATTTTACCTGATCTCTGGACTTACTCCTGGCTCTGTGCTCAGGAATCACTCCTGTTGGTGCTGATGGGACAATTTGTGTGAGGGGATAAAACCTGCATGGGCTGTGTAAAAAGCAGCAAGTAACTGACCGACTATATTATCTCTACATTCCTACTGTCTAATTCTAACAGCATTCCAGATGTCTACTAAGTAAATGCCAGAAAAAGCCACGCCTCTCTATTGATGCTCAAATTTGTTTTCAGACAAGACAATTTCATGTACTGCTAAAGGCAGATCTGCTCTATTATTATTTGCAAATATCACGGCTTTGTTCCAGTGATTTATGTCACACACACACACACACACACATACAGAGCAATGATGAAGAGTATTAGATAAACATAGATAAACATGTCTAGAAGCTAGATTAGCAAAAATTACCATGACTCTTAAAGCTATATATCTTTGATCCACTAATAATAACTCATGTTATTTTGTATGATGCTTGCATTTAAAATTAAATAATATAATTCATTTTTTCCAGAAGTTTTGCCTCAAACCCAAGAACTGAAAATTATTCTAATGCATATTAAAAGAAAATACGAGATAATAAATTACATTTGTAACATAAAATTTTGGCATATGCATTTTAGTGTGATGTATTTTGATTTACTTTAATAAATTTACAATTATTGTGAGTTTAAAACACACTACTGGGGACAGAGCAATAGCATACTAAGAGGGATTTGCCTTGCATGTGGCAAACCCAGAACTGACACTGGTTTGAGCACCAATATCCCATATGGTCCCCCGCACATGTCAGGAGTGATTTCTGAGTGCAGAGACAGGAGTAACTCCTGAGCATCACAGGGAGTGACAAACACCCTAGATAGATAGATAGGTAGGTAGATAGATAGATAGATAGATAGATAGATAGATAGATAGATAGATAGATAGATAGATAGATAGATAGATAGATAGATGATAGACAGAAAGATAGATAAGTAGGTAGGTAGGTAGGTAGGTAGGTAAGTAGGTAGATAGGTTGGTAGGTAGGTAGGTAGGAGGTAGGTAGATAGGTAGGTAGGTAGGTAGATAGATAAAACACCATTAGATTTTAATGTAGGTTTTTAACTTTACAAAAATACTTAATCAATTGTTGGTTTCTGTAAAATGGAAATTGCATTGGTAATTAAAGAATTATTCTAAAGGCTTAAATAGAACTTAGAAAATTATTATTTAATATTAGTGAATTATTTAAAAAGTCTTAAAAATTATTTATCATAAGTACTTAGTATAAATATTCAATGAATTTTGAATGCTGTGTTTTTATACTAACCCAAAGACATGTTATCAAGTTCTTTAGTGAAATTAAATAAAGTCATTTGTAGCATAAATTATTGAATAATTAAAATTTAATTTAAAGCTTTTTATGTAAAACTGGGGAAAGGAAATCCAATTGTTAAAATGTCTTTATAATCTGTATGTTCTTTGGATCAAGAAAAGCATAGCATCTGTGACTAAATTATTGGGGCAAATACAATTCTTTTTTCAAAAAGACATTAATCTCCTTATTCGAAACAAGAGGAAAGTCAACTCTGTGTTCCTTTTTCTGGAGCACTTATGTTTAGACAATTTACAAGCAACTCTTCTTTTGAAAATGAATCAAAATCTTATAAATGCTAATAAGAAACATTAAATAAGTAAAAGGAACATCTTCACAACTCACCCTGTTGTCTCTTTGAAACAGAATCACAATGAAAGAAAATATTCCTACCCCTAAAAGATTGGGAAGGTACCTGGAAGCAAAGCACTTACCCAAGTTGTGTAACTATCTCTTGTCTTAAAGCTACCAAAAGTTGACTTTTCACTTGGATAAAGACAATTCCAAAAATATAGATGGTTAGATAGTCCATGCCCCAGTGAATTCTGAATGATGTCTGTGTAACAAGCTGGGCTATTAAGTGTCTCTACTTGAAGGCATGTCACTATCTATCTTGAAAAGGTGTAAGCACAACTTGTAGCATTTATTAGCATCATGTTATTCCAGAACAGTTCACAGAGCACCCCAGAAACCCTCACCTGAAGGTATTCAGAATAGTATGACTCAAATCATCATTTTGGGGATATCTGTTATTGCAAACCAAGTTCAATCCATGTACTAAAATCTCATGAGAAACAATTATCTCTCCCCTTAAACTACCTAAATACCATGAAAATTAGGAGTCCTGGGGCCGGGCAGTGGCGCTGGAGGTAAGGTGTCTGTGCTAACCTAGGACGGACCATGGTTCTATCCCCCGGTTCCCCATATTGTCCCCCGTGCCTGCCAGGAGCGACTTCTGAGCGAATAGCCAGGAGTAACCCCTGAGCGTCACCGGGTGTGGCCCAAAAATCAAAAAAAAAAAAAAAAAAAAAAAAAGAAAAGGACTCCTTAGCATAATTTAGATGTTTATCAGCAATGACCTATCTATAAAGAGGACAAACACATAGAGAATGAGCCTGCTCATATAAAACTCCCTTTTTGATTCACGATCTATTTTAGATTCTTTCTCTGTCCTGTGCTTAACTCAACTTCTATTGGTCTGTCTTTGTCTCGTTGACTTTGAAATCTATATGCTTACTTAAATAAATTGATCTTTTAGTTTCGTAATGCATTTATTAATGTGGTTTCCAGAACAATCTGAGAAAATCCCAGAGGCAAGGCCAACATTTCTTATTCTTACATTAAAATTTTGCAATCATTTTATATATAAAAAGTTTTTCCAGATTTCCTGCTCTATGCATTGAATTTTGGTTTACTGTCTTTTAAACAATTTAGCCTTTTTTTCCCCTTTTTTTGGTGGAATTTTTCTGCATTAGGGTTAGGTTTTGTATATAATGCAACTTCTGCAGCTAATTACAGTTATAGTTAAGACAGAAATAAGAAGTTTCTATTACAGTAATTAAGAATTGTGATGTTTAAAGGTGCCAAATGCATTACATTTAGGAAAGAGTACTAGGAATTAACTATTGAATTACTTTATATTATTGACTCTACTATATTGTATCATATTATATTCAGGATGAAAATAGATTAATGGACATCAGAATGTGAAAAGATATTTCTAAAATTACAAATTGAAAAAATTAAAAATTAAAGCTATTTCGTCTTGACTAAACACACAGTATTTCACCATAAAATAAGTTTTTGCTTAGGTAAAGAAATTGGGAGGAAATATAACTGAGCACAAATTAACTTAAATTTAAAAAATAGTGAGAAGTTCATAAAAGTTTTATCTTTTAACCAAAAGTTTGTTTAAAATTACATTCAAATTAAACTTTTGGCATTTGTGTACAAAACAAACATATATCTTCACAGATTCATTCTAAAATACTTTGATTGTTATTCATTGACCAAGCAAACTGATAAATAGCTTAGTGCTTAATTTGGGAAGATTTCCAGCCAAGAGATTCAACTGAATGTGCATTCTTTGCTGGAAAAACAAATGTTAGATATCTTTCCTTTAATCAGCATAAATGTTAGAGAGAAATCATTTTATAAAAAAAAAATTCTGTAACCTACAAAATCATAAGTTAAAAAATTTGCTAAATACATTTTATGGCAGAAACTCAATTACGGACATGTTTGTGACCATTGTGTTCAAATAAAATTATTTTTATTTTTTTTAACATTCAAAATCTTTATTTAAGCAGCATGATTATCAGCATAATTATAGTTGGATTTCAGTCATAAACAGAACACACCGCTTCACCAGTGAAACATTCCCACCACCAATAAACACCCACCCTCCTCCCCAACCCTTGCCTGTATTTGAGACAGGAGGAATTATTATTTTTAAAACTTTGCTAAGTAAATAAATTTTGCTCTCAGTTTTCAAAATAATTGTGGTTCTTATCATATTTTATGAAATTTCATATCTAAAATGTTATGCATATTTTATAAAATCTCATACTTTATCCTCTTCTGTCTCAAGCTTTCTAAAAGGTTATTTTTAATTTTTATTTATCTTCAAATATAAAGTGTTAGTTTATTTTTTTTCTTTTTTTTTGGTTTATTTTTTTGGGGGGGGGTCACACCCGGCAGTGCTCAAGGGTTACTCCTGGCTTCATGCTCAGAAATTGCTCCTGGCAGGCACGGGGGACCATATGGGGCACCGGGATTCGAACCGATGACCTTTTGCATGAAAGGCAAAATGCCTAACCTCCATGCTATCTCCCGGGCTCCAACTATATTTTCTATGTCAAGTGTGACCCAAAAAAAACCAAAAAAAACAAAACAAAAAAAAAGAGCTCCCGATCATTAAACGATGTTCTGTGCATATAAATTAGCAAAGTATTTTATCTCACTGTTGGTTTAATCCATTTATCTTTATGTATTGTCTAGTTTTGTATCTTGATTTTTTTTCTATTTTTTTCAGAAATACTATTTCATCTAACTAAAGTGGTTTCTGCCATTTTAGGTTTCCCCTGCTTGCTGTACATCTTCAATTGATGTTTCTCTTTCTAATTAAACAACTTTCTTATAAATAGCATTCATTTGGTGTCAGAGAACTATCCAGGTTGGAGTATTAAGGGTTAAACTCAAGGAGTAAGGCAGAATTTTTTCAGCAAGAATAAGAACTGAAACAAAGTAACCCTGTGAAAACCATTTAAGAGGTAACCAGGTTCTCAGACCTAAGTGACATAGATGTCTCAAATTCCTCCTTCCTACTCTCTATCTGGAAAACAGATTAAGTAGCAATAGTTCTCTCAACATTGCCCCTTGTTTTGTATGAGGTCAGTAATATCCTGCTTTTCCATTACCATCACTTATTCCCTTCACAAAATGTGTTTGTATACTCTTTAATATTTATTGTTTAATATTTATCTGACCTATCTTACCATCAGTTGTGGCCCTCAAACGAATAAAATGAAACACAACTAGCGAGAAAAGACTGAGTAGAGATCAGGACAGATTATCATACACAACAATTAACAACCGAAGGTTGTTAGAATTCATACCAAGGTTTTGGAATAAAACATAATTGTCAATGAACCTTGTTCAGGGGATAAACAAATAAATCTTGAATGTTTTACTTTTGTTATTTTAATGAATTAGTATAGCCTCCCTCCTTTATTATCAACTATGAAACATTATTAGGTGATTAATTTAACAAAGTTGTGCCATATTTTTCTATATAAATTTAAAGTAAGTTAATTAATAAAATATAATTCCTTGACTCTACAGTATTTGGCTTTTTCCTTTAAAGACAATGCTGACATGAATGTAATATTTATTAAAGGTTATATGTTTTTCTATTACATAAAGGAATGCATAGTCATCTGTTTAATTGATGTTTTTTCTGGGAAGCTGCTATCTTGAACCTAAATATTTTGTTACTGTTTTTGTTTGATTTTTGTGATATTTCAATTTGTCTTCAAAGCCCACCCCCAAAATTAAAATTTTTCTTCCAGTAGAATAAACCAGTCTTTCACAGTATATTGTACTCTAAATAAAATCCTAGTGGGTACTTATAATTCTAATGTAGACAAAAGTTTTTCACACAAATCAGTGATGTATTTGGTGTACTAAAGTGCAGAATTTATCCAGATTTAATGAGTTCTGCTACCATGTTCTTTTCTGGCTTACTAAAATTCATATATATGTCCAAGTTTGGGAACCATTGCACTAAAAGGATAATGGGAGTAAACTTGTGAAGTAGTTCAAGAGGTTTCAAAATATTAGAAATGTATGGGGAACTTAAACATGTATCTTGCATGAAAATTAATTATATACATATTTCTTCTTTAATCAAAAAATTTTCTTCAATTTGCTTCATGAAATCTTTCTGATAAAGTGTAATAATCTAATTGGATAGGCGATAATAAAATTAATAAGTAAAATTTCTATAGCAATTGTCCATCAATCCTTTTCTTTGTATGAAAGAATATACATACTTTTAAGCATGTTTCTTTCTAAAACATCACACTGCAGTGCTTATAGATCATATCATATCCATTCCTACTAAATTGCTACCTGATATGTAAAATAAAATTATACTTAGTAATTACTAGCATAACCTCTTAAAACATGCTCTTATGACGAAAACTATTTTATGGAGAAGGATATTTTATAAATATCCAATTTTTGTCTTAAACTACTTTAAATTCATTTTTGAAATCTTTATAAATAGTGACATTATAAATAATATGTTTTTAGAAATCCCCAGTGAATGAAAGGATCTTGCTTTCCCGATAAACATCTTTATGTCTCCTGACACCAAAGCCTTGGCATTTATTCTATGTGTGCCAGCATTTATTTCCTTGTAACATTTGCTCCTCAGTTCTTTATTGTTTCCTTAAATGGAAGATTCAAAACCCAGACCCAAGGCCTCCTGCAGCGTCTCAATAGAGCTATTCAATGTCTCACAAAAGCATGTGTCTGAGATAGGTTCACAGCTACCTTCTCATCTGCCAACTGCTGGAGACAGTGAGGACCCAGATATGTTCAAGAAACAAGAAAAAAACAATCAGTGGTATACAAATTCTGTGCAAAAATTCATAAGAAATGTTGCATTCTGAAACATTGCTTTTCACACATTGAATCCATGATTGTATTTTACTCAATCTATGATTAAATAATGAGACTTGTAGTCAAATTTTATGTTAGTCCAAGCAGTGAATCAGGATGATTATGATCAATCTTTGACAGCATGAGAATGAAATAATCTATTTTTAAAAAAATAAAGCACTAAAAATAAAAATTAAAAGTAAGTAAATTATGGGCCAGAGCAGAGGCGCAGTCAGTAAGGCGTTTGCCTTGATTGCAGCTGACCGAGGAAAGAACTCGGTTCAATCCCCAGCATCCCAAATGGTCCCCCAAGCCAGTAGTGATTTCTGAGCACATAGCCAGGAGTGTCATTGAGTATCATGCGCATCATTGAGTGCGGCCCAAAAACCAAAATAAATAAATAAATAAATTTAAAACTATTAAAGATTGGACTGATAGAATGGTCAACACTATCAGGTTAATTTACATGTGCATTAATATTTTATGACATGCACTAGTACTAATACTAATGAATGTTCATTGTTCGACTCAATCAGATATTTTTGGATAATTGCATTGAAATATGATTAATTTAACTGCCTGAAATTTGGAATCTACCTTGGAAGTGCCACACTAACCCTACTAATATTCAAAATTACTTCTAATTTCTTATCCTATAAGCAAAACAAACTTATGTGTACTATTTTGATTTTCTAGAATGGTTACCTAACCACTTAGCAGTCAATATAGTTTTGGATAATGGATGTTTTATGGCTAGTCTTTTTATTTTTTACTTTTGGTTTTTGAGAGTGCTTAGGGGTTACTCCTCAGCACTCAGAAATGATGCCTGGCAGGCTCACAGAACCATATGGGATGGTAGGGATCCAACCAGGGTCAGCTGTGTTCAAATTAAACACCCTACCCCCTGTAATATCACTTTGGCCCCTATTGATAGTCAATATTTAATTATTAAACGTTTTTCCTCCTGAAGTCTTACTTTAATTTATATAATCTGAAAATAACCTATAACACTAATTACTCATTTATTTAAATAAAAGCTCCTGCTCCAAAAGAATAATTACTGTAGAAATTAAGTAACATATTTGCATCATAATTATTTTTGAAGATAGGTATATATATTATAACTTTTCAAGCATTAATTTTCATTAGATCATAACTTTTAAAGGAAATCAGAGAAATATAATTTGTTTATTATATATCATATATAATATCTTGGCTAAAAATATATGATAAACTTAAACATTTAAAATTTCATATAAAAATGTGCCCATGTATTATTGTATGTATTATTATTATTAAATTATTGTAAGAAATTATTACTAGGTAATAGAAAGATTTTAGACCATCAAGTGATATTTGCTTTATATTTATCTTATATTTTCTGATTTTATGTTCTTATATTGTAATTTAAGTAAAACTTACAACTATTATTTCTGGTATTAAACAAAATTATAAATATGTGTGCAATGTACAGTGATCAGCATAAAAATCTACTTATAAGTTCTCAATAATTTTTCTAACATGCAATGCAATCATATTGCATCTAAACATTGTAGCATACTTCCTATTTGAGACATGTATTTTGCAACTGGAAATTTATACTCCATGATTATTATAATCAAATCCTTTGAAGAAGTATTTCCTTATATGTTGTAAATAAGCTGTCATAGGAGTGAGTTGGCAATGTTAATTTGAAATAAAAATAAAGACATATATATATATATATTTATTGACATATAAAATATAATTGAATGCTATTTCCAAGAACATTTTAGGTAAGCATCAGTCCTTATTTTTAGAAGGAATTTACTAATTTAAACATTGCAGTAAAATACATATATATATAAATTTTCTAATGTATACTCACATTTTTCTGTGGCTGAAATAGTAAAGTTATACCAGGCACTAAGTTCTCGATCTAGAGGGTGTGCTGTGATGATTGTGCCATTGTCATCAATATTGAACCTCCTAGTATCGGTAACAGAATACCTGTAAAAAGGGACATCTATTAATGCTATCATATTCTTAATAGTTTCAAAACATGAGACTATTTTGAGGCAATGACAAACTCTTAGATGCCTCCTCCACAAAGCTTATGTGATGCTGCCCAATTTAACAAAAAAATAAAATAATAAAGAAGATGGTTTTTATATTTTAAGATTCTAGTCAGTAGAAATTTAAAAAATGACTTTAGATTCATATTGACATATTCTAAATTAAAACAGACCTCTCATTTTTATCCCCCAAAGGGACTTAAAATAAGTGAATAACAAGACTAACATTACATGTCAAAATACCATTTGTAAAAAGAAAAGATCAAAATAAAATGAACTAAACATTGAGGTTCACAATCATTTTCTTTTCTCTCAAAACATTGTAAAACATATTGATTCTCATAATGTTTCTAAATACCACACAACCAGTTGCTAAATATGTTCAACATATAATAGATAATGATTACTAGCATCTGAAAAATGTTTGTTTCTATTTGTGGAAACAACTTGGTCAGATTCAAACAAGTAGAGTCTGTATCAACTGACTACCACAACTGTAAGGCCAATTGATCTAATGAATTATTAGACACTGCATGGAAAGAAACCAGATAATAAAATTCCCTCCTGAACAAGTCTGGAAAATAATCTCAAATTCTACATTGAAAGAAGCCTTTGAAGTACTCAGCATGGCTCAGCTGCCTGCAAATGATTAATAATAAAAATTAAAGGAGAGTAATAGCTCGGGTTCAGTGATAGTTTTGCATTGCCTGTGCATTCCTGAAGACTTTGATGAGACATCAATGAGCTTCACCATAATTATGTGGCAAAAGAGGAGAATATTTTAATCTTCAATTGACAGGTCTCTAAAAATATCATACTAATTTGTAGCTGGGTGTTCAGAGGAGAATTAAAATAGAAATCACAGAATAAGGAGTTAGTGGAGTTCAGTTTTGATTCTGCTAACACATGTTGGTCCATGCTTCTAAGTAGTTTTTCTTCCACAGTTCCTTTGTTTTATTTGGGTGGACAAAGTAAATAGGGGTTCAACAATTCTCATTTCCCCTAACATCGTTAGAATAGATCCAGTTTCTATAACAAATTAGATGACTAGCAGTAAGTGAATGACTTTTAGAAACTTTGGAAGTATCTATTAGAAAGTAGCAAGAGGAATCAACATTATAATAACAATGTTTCAGGCTAAAAAAAAAGAAAAAAATGTTTCAGGCTGCACTGGAAAAAAACTAAAAGCTGAGTACGTCATTTATCCCGTAGGAAAGCAGGAAAACATAATCATGTATTAGTTATAATATAATACATGCATCATCCTCTTTGATCTCTTCTAGAAATAAAAACTGTTCAACTAAACTTTATTTGGAAAAGTAGAAATAAAGCATTAAAATGAATAATTCAGTAAGAGATGTTATTTTAATACCTATTGCAATTCCCTTAGCCATAAGTATTACTGACAATTTTACTCATTAAAAATATTTTGTTGTGGCCGAAGCAATAGCGCAGCTGTAGGGTTTTTGCCTTGCATGTGGCCAATCCAGGACGGACTTTGGTTCTATAGCCAATGTTCTATATGGTCCCCGAACCAGGAGTGATTTCTGAATGCATAGCCAGAGGTAACCCCTGAGCATTACAGAGTGTGGCCCAAAAAGCATGTGTGTGTGTGTGTGTGTGTGTGTGTGTGTGTGTGTGTGTGTGTGTGTGTGTGTGTGTGTGTATAAATATTGTTGGCAAGCTGGAGAGATACAAAAAAGGCCTTGCACATAGCTGACCTGGGTTCTATACCTGTCCCTCATAATAATTGTAACAGGAGTGCAAAGCAAGATTAAGCTCCTTGACTGTAGCCAGGTGTTCCACCAAACCACATCTGTATGGCCTACAGAGATGTCTCATATTCAAAGACTTCCCCTTTAACCTTGAACCCACACACCATGATGTTGATGCCCTAGATGAAACTAGAATAGTTGCATTGTGATTTTTTTTATGTTTTTAATATTTTCCTGCAATAGAACTTGTTCTAACGTAACAGGACCCACTATATTTCTCATATTGACACAAGCTTTTACAAGCTGATTTCAGATTTTAGTTTAAATTGGAAGTTTAATAGAATGTAATGAATGAGAGGCCAGAGTAATAGAACAGTGGTAGGGTGTTTGCCTTGCATGTTGCCAACCTGGGACAGACAGCTCATGTGGTCCCCTGAGCCTTCAAGGGCAATTTCTGGGCACAGAGCCAGGAGTAATCCCTGAGCACCATTGGTTGTGGCACAAAAAAAAAATGGGGAGTATTTAAGGATTGAGTCATGAAGAGTACATAAAAAAGAGAAAATATGTTGATAAGAAGAAACTCTCTTCTTTGGGGGGTTGGTTTTGGGGCCACAACTGGTGACGCTCAGGGGTTACTCCTGGCTATGTGCTCAGAAATTGCTCCTGGCTTGGGGGATCATGTGGGATGTCAGGAGATCAAACTGCGGTTCATCCTAGGTTAGCGCATGCAAGACAGATGCCCTATAGCTTGTGCTGCCGCTCCAGCACCAAGAAGAAACTCTTATGGAGAAAAGCCTTCTGAATCTCCTCAAATTTTTGTGATACAATTTTCAGTCCTTGATTTCAATTCTGAGAATTGAATTAAGTGAGTGGAATTAAATTCTTTAAACTAGATTCTCTCATTTCCAGTTCTAGCTATCGTAATTTTCTCTTCAGTACTGAACTTTAATTCTGTAGTCTTTTACCATACAGCTTCTTATTTTGATACAGGTCAAATGTCTTATTCTCAAGTTTGTCTTCTCTTAATGGATGTCAAGAATGTTTTGTTAGGCCAGTTTCTTTAACCATTGAACTCAATAAATTTAAGTTTAAAATGATCCACACTTCCAAGAAACAGTAGATTATGATTACTCCTAAGGAAAGCTAAGTTAAGTAGTATACATTCTTTGAATCAAGAAGAATTTTCTTTGCCAAGTGTTAATATAATTTCCTGCAAATAACAGTGCAACTTTGAGGACTATACTTTCTTATTTTTCCAAATATATTACCACAAATTATAAAAGAAGAGAAATTGTTTAATCAAATTCAAGTTAATTTCTTTAGCGTTAATTTAAAGTGAATTGTTTTCTTATATTTTTTCTCATTTTGCTTCCAAGAAGAAATAACAAGGAAGTTGGGGGAAAAGAGAGGAGAGACACAGGGAAAAAGAGAAAGTCTCAGAAATCAAATAGCATATTTCTGTGTATTTTTATTTTGGTCTCATATTTCTCAAATCTGTATCAAAGAGTACCCCATGGGAAAAATTTTAATTGCATATATAAAGGCATACTCATTTAAAAATCACTTCTAGGTAATTGAGCATAGAAGGTAGGGTGTTTGCCTTGCAGGCACCTGACTGGGTTCAATCCCAGGCATCTACACACACACACACACACACACACACACACACACACACACACACACACACACACATATATATGCATATATGCCCTCATTTCTGAGGGCAGAGCCAGGAATAACCCCTGAGTTTAGTTAGGTGTGGTTTAAAATAATCATTTCTAAATGTAATAATGTCCGAAAAGTAATTGTTATTCTTTGTATAGATTCACACCAAGTACTTCTAAAACTAACTTATTCAGTATACAGAAAACTATTTCAGCTAAAATATTTGTGGTAGAGAACAAGACAAGGAACCACCAGAAATGATATTAGTAAAACACATATCCTCTGATGACGTTTTCGTATGGATTATGACCTTGTCTCATAAGTGAAATATTTTATTTATAGAAACATACAAGAAATAATTACATATAATTTTCTATCATTCCATGATAAATATTTTTGCCACAAAGCCCTTCAAAAACAGGCAGAAGCCACTATCTTAATACATAATTGCTTTGTAATTCTTGGGACTGTTACCTGTTGGAAATGAGTAACAATATTTTGTGAAATGAAGCATTGAATAGTGTGACCCGCCCCAGGACGGCTCCCCACAGAATAGGATATAATCCTCTATCTAAACAAGCCTATAAATTTGTTATTATTAATTAATGGGTGGGAAACATTTAATTTTGACAAGCATGTATTTTTAACTGGGCATTATTTTCATTTTTACCTGTTTAAGTAGACACCTGTAAAAAAAAAAAAAACATTCTCGGTGACTTAAATGATATTTAAGCCAATCCCACCTGAGCAGATTTGTTTCTGCTCTCATGAGATATTCAAGGGTATTTTTTTAGCTACTTCCTCTTCACAACGACTGCATCTAATGTTAACAAAATGTGTATTTCTTGATAATTGTCCTTTTACTCCATGGTAAGCATTAGTGAGACCTTCTAGCTTCACTTGTTGCTCAGTGCTAAATAGAGAACTGTGGTTACTCTAGACCTATCTGTTTATTTCAAGTGTACAATAGGAATTGCAAGATCACTAATCACTTGCATGCATTCATTTAATCCTACATTCTCTTGTAGGTCATTCAAGGCAGTGAGAATTTCAAGCTCACTTGCAATCATTCAAGACATTCATTCTATCAGGAAAGGCGAGTCTTGTGCACCTACCCAATGGGAGATTTCTTTGCATCTGGATCTATGGCAGAAATCATGCCTACAGCTGACCCTAAGGGACTTTCTTCGAAGATTTCAAAAATGTAGTATGGGAGCGGGAAAACGGGAGGTTCATCCTCATCATCCACAAGCACCTTAATGATAGTCTTGGCTTCTTCTGTGTGATAAATCTTGAGCTTCTCAGAAACATGGGGGTTTCTGACTCTTGCTATGATTCTATAATGGTTTTGAAGCTCATAATCCACTTTCTATAAAAAGAAAAAAAGCAAAGAAAAGAATAAAAGAATAAATCCTTCACAAGAGAAAAGAACTTCAAGTACTCAATGTTTGCTTTAAGGGGAACTAGTTCTAGGATTTAAATGAAGTATAAGGTGCTTTACTGTTAGATTTTTAATACTCAGGAACATAGTATCATCAGGTATTATCATAAAGTATTTGCATGGCACATTCTTTTGGTGCTTTCTTGTAAGATGTGGGGTCAGTTAATAAGATATTGCCTTTTGATTGATACAGATCATTCTTGGTAGACGTTTCACATAGAATTGTTAATTTTCTGTTATTTAATTATTTGAATGTGTTCATCATTAGCAATGTATGAACAACCTTTCTTTTCTGCTCAAATTGTTAAAGAGTGCAGAGTCTGAATGGGGTGAAGCCTTAAGGTCAAGCCCAACAGCACAGAGCATAGTTATGGTGAACCACAAGATCTGTTAGGTGTGGACTCCGTAACAAGAAACAATGATTCCACAAGTAATTTGAGATGCTCTATAGTAATTCTTTCATTTCTAAATCTCCCTCCCAATGATAAATGATCAGTCCTCATTTCTATTACTTAATGCAAAAGTGAACTGGCTACACAAAATAATGTAATTCTTATTAGGCTATGCACTTCTTTTTCAAAGCAAACACTGTAAGATATTTACCTTCTTTAATTGAACGAGTCCCTCTTGGGTCTCATTATTAGTAACGATGCCAAATGTTTGGGAATCATCTTCAACACTGTAATCCATTTCTGCATTTTCTCCTATGTCATTATCATATGCTGTAATTTTTCCTATGTATGTGCCAATGGGTGCCAATTCAGAGACAGTCATTCGGTAAAAAGCTTTGAAAGAGTCAAGATATTTTGCAAAAGTAAACAAAATAAGTAGTATTTAATTAATTACAGAACTGTTTTATTTATGGGTTGCAGCAAATCCCATTCCACAATCCTTAGGTACTTTTTCCCCAATCTCTAAAATTAACTTGAATAAGTTACAAAGGAATGCACAGGTCAAAAATAATTGAGGAGTGATGCAATATTTGGGAAGGAAGCATTTGGTGTTCTCTCTTCTGGCTGCTTGTTTCTCCAGGGAAATAGGATAGTGGGTACTATCCTCGCTACTGTCTATTGAAAGTCAGCCCTCGACACAAGGGTTTGTAAAATAAAATTATAAAAAAGAAAGAAAGAAATAGGATAGTGGGTAGTACTTGCCTTATGTGTGGCCATAAAAATGTGATTTCTATTCCTGCAACACATAAGGTCTCCCAAGAGTGATTTATGAGGGTAGAAGAAGAAATAAACCCATATCATTGCTAGTGCTGCACCCAAATGAAAATATTAATTAATTAAATGCCACTGAAAACCTCACATTGCTTTTTTTTTTTGCTTTTTTTATAAAGGTGAAAATTTCTCCACTCTTCGAATGAACAAGTATCCATGTAATTCCTTAAAGTCCATCGGTATAATGTGAGCTTTAGAAAAGCAGTAAGTGCCTGTCCTAAAATAAAACTATAGTGAAAATTTAAGTTGAATTCTACTTACTTTCTTTGAACATAGGTTTATTGTCATTCACATCGGAAAGCTTAATTAAGACACTTGTTGTTCCTGAGAGTGCTCCAGGCTGGCCAAGCATGTCTTTGGCTTGAATAAGAACCAAATATTGATCTTGAAGTTCTCTATCCATTTCAGAAGATATTCTTATGATTCCTTTAATAAAGAGCCAAATTTCAAATGACTTTATTATTAATCACAGCTTATCTCTAGTTGGTTAGTTTTCTTTTTAATTTTATTGCAATAAACCAGTTCTTTTTTAACTAACACATGTTGGAATAGCTCAATACATAGGAGCCAAAGTGATAGCACAGTGGTAAGGTATTTGCCTTGCATGAGGCAGACCTGGGATCAATCTAGTTTCTATCCCCAGCATCCCATATGGTTCCCTGAGCGTGCCAGAAGCGACTTCTGAATGCAGAGCCAGGATTAAACCCTGAGAGCCTTCAGGTGTGACCCCAAAACAAACATACAGAAAACAAACATAGAGAAAACTTAGAGAAAAACCAAAATATAAAAATCACCTCAGTTTAGAATTTAGAGTATTCACAATGAATAGGTATTGAACCCTATTAACAACAACAAACACGTTTTTCCTTTGAGAATTATTTCAGTCTTGCTGGGTGGTTTCAGAGTTATAAGGTCATTCTTCAGTTTATCTTTTGAAAATATGGTAATTAAATGCAGTAATCAGAGGTCTCACTTTTCGTTTTGAACAAAATTATCAACGTTTATTAATGAAAGTATTCTCATAATTCTTATGTATTCAGTAGATGCTTACAAGGCAAATAGCTTATTATTTCCAATTTAAAGTTTTAAATTGAGCAAAAACAAGCAATGTTAGAGATATAAAAAAACATTAAATAAAAATATGTAAAATCTAGAACTACGTTGCTTAAATTTCTCTCCTATCACTTCTTATCACTTTTGCCTGCTTAACTCAGGCAAATCAGATTTATTCTTATGGTATGCAAGTGTATCTCATTGTGGTTTTAATTTGCAGTTCCATGATGATGGATGAGTTTTAAGATGCTTACGTGATATTTGTGAGTCAACTACTTGTAAATATCTTTCCTTCTCATTTTTAAATTGCATACATGACTTCTAAAAACTTTGTTTAGAAGAATCCCTATATTGTTAGATATTACAAGCCCAACTCATTTGTGGTATGTTTGTGGAAATATTTAAAGTCTCAAGCATATAAATATGAACCAAGACATTTAAAATAATTTAGTATTAAAGAATATTTGACATAATATATTAATATATAAACAGTACCCATTGTTTGAAACTAGAGACTGTTTTTCTTAACATGCACCTATTTTGAAAAAAGTTGATTTTTTGACTTTGCTAGATTCAGAAATACCTGTTGTTGGTTCAATGGAGAAATATGGTTGACCTTGCAGTAAACTGTACAAGAGCCGAGCATGGTTGCCAGTGGATGGGTCATCAGCATCACTTGCAGTTACCCGGATAACAAATGTTCCTGAGGAGAAAAAAGTAAGAAGAGAATGTTAAGAATTGTTTTTTTACTGGACAGTGAATTCAGAGATAAAAGATTCATCTTCCCTAAGTGAACATGATATTGATCAAGAGTCCATTCCATGGCCTAAAACTATATGTACTGTTCTCTATGGACAAGAGAATATATTCTTATGCTAATGAGGTCTAATGATATTGATGAAGAACTTTGTTTTCAAAATTATATCTGCACATTAAATTTATATTTAAGTTTATAAAAATTAAAAATAATCATTTTGATGATATTGTGGGGCCACCTGCATTCACTTGTGGAGCCATAAAAATTCAGGCATTTACATAAGGATCTCACCCTACACACAACACATCTATCATTGTTTAATAAGAACTCTCTACATATAGAATATTATGAAATTCATTATAACATGGTTGTCCAGATTCTTTAGAAGAAAGTTATTGGTAAATAAAAGGAATATTGGAAAGTTGACTTGACAATCATTTGTTGGGACCTGAGGGTGGTACAAAAAGAAAACTATTTGTCTAGCTTGTGGCCAATCTTGATTTAAATACCAGCATCACCTTGTGCCCCCTGCACACTTTTAGGAATAACTCCTGAGTTTCTCTAGTGTGATCTACAGCCCTGTAATCATATTGTAAAAGATACCTTAAAACTTAGAATGTTGAGAGAAAGAAGAGACAGTAAAGCAAGTTAGGAGCCCTTTTGTATATAGAAGACATAGGTTTGATCCCCAGAATTCCATATAATCCTCTGATACTGAAAAGGTTATTTCTGACCTTGGAGTCAGGAGTAACTCCTGAGCAAAGTCATGTATGATTCAAAAAAATGTTGATAAAATAATATTATTATTGAAATTAACGTAAAATAATATTGAATTGGTTTTGTTGAATCAAGCTATTTTACTCGTAAACTCCCTTTAATAACATGCAATTACTTCAAAAAATTTTAGAGAAAAGAAACTGATACGGTATTTTATTACCATTTTAGTAATAATACAAATTGTAGAAGCTAAGCATGCACTTCAAGTTCTTTATAATTTAAAATATTTCTTAGGAAATATGAAGATTTCACATTTTATTTGAGCTAGCTTAAAAGTCTGTAGCAATTAACATTTCTTTAAATTACCTTCTTTCTCTGTTAATAAGAACAGCAACAGACATCACAAAAATTAAATTGTTCTAAGAGATATTTTCAGTTATACTCCAACAACTGAGACATTTATTGAAAGTTTTAGTCTTTATTAATAAAATTATATAAATAATCATATAACTTATTATTTTACTTTAGTAATAAAATTAATTTCAAAGTTTTATGTACATATATTTTAATGTGACACTTTATTATTTCTTTGTTACTTAACATTTGTTTTAAGTTACACATTCACCCAGCATATAGAGAGTTGGAGATGCTTTGAACTTCCTACTTATGGTTTGGGACAACAAAGATGACCCTTATGGCATCAGTGACAGAATGTAGAAAAAAGAAGACACTATGGGATCTCATTGGTGGAAGCTAAGAAAGCTGAAATCATGAGAACAGAATAGACTCAGGGTGACAGTGTCTAGGGTTCAATGTGTAGTCAAGAGGGCCACCTCAAAGAGAAAAGAGTAATATGTGCTGGAGAGAAAAATGCCTCACAAAATGCTTATTATAAAAAATATTGTATTATATTCCTGGAGTTGTTTGCTAAGAGGTGGGACTTTCCAAATTGTCACTGCAAACACAAGTGACAACTACATAAATAATAAATTTGTTGCTGTGGCAATGGATGTAATCCAAAAATATCAAATAAACTAGGTATAAAATGTAGACAGGCTTACATGTTAGTGAAAAAAGAGAAAATCTGCCTATCTAAAATATGTATTTGGCAAAGGGATAAATTTCATAGAAATTACTCAGTAAAGAGTGAAGGTTGCTTTGAAAAAGGCCTTTGATGTGTGTGTGTGTGTGTGTGTGTGTGTTTTGATAGTATGTATTCAGGGTAATGTCTGTATATTTATGCAGCTCATTTATAATGTTTCCTTTTTTGTTTTTTGGGTCAACCCTCTGCACTCAGAAATCACTCCTGGTAGACTCCAGGGACAATATGGAATGTCAGGGATCAAAGCCGGGTCTGTCCCAGATCAAAAGCATGCAAGTCAAATGCCCTACCTCTGTGCTATTGCTACAGACCCTATACAGTTTACTTTTATAGGGAAATATACTTTGAATTTTTAAGCATAGCCTAAAAGTAAATATTTGGAATAAAAACTTCTTACAGCAGTAAGCTAGGTAGAATTCCATTGGAAGGGATTACTGTTGGGGAGGAGGTAAAGATCCATTGGAAGTAATTACTATTGGGGAGTACTAAAAGATTTGTCCAACTGACTCCTTATTAAAAGTGATTAATTAATTGAAAATTAAACAATAATGACATGTGTTGTCAAATAGAGAAGAAAAAATAAATACTTTTGAACTAAAGATTTTAATATCTGAATCCAAAGTGAAATTTCACTGGGTAAAACAGTTGCCTTATATGCAGCACAAACCCTAGCATGTCATTTGATCTGTCAATCTATGTCAAGAATGGAATAATCTCTGAGTTTGAGGATACAGGAGTAAGTCCTCAACTCTGACAGGTGTGGCCCCAAAACATAACTAACAAAGAATGCAATCAGAGTTTTAATAAAATTGTAGACAACTGGTAAATGAAAAGGCATTTTAAAAACATGAATAGAAATCAAACATTTTGAGAATATTGACATATTTTCTCAAAAATAGTTAAGAAACAATATCAATTTACTATCAGTGCTGCTTTTTGCCTTGTTCTCAACAAATCGCTAAGGTCAGATCAGGGAAGCAACAGCAGACATCAGTGATGGTGAGGATAGTATTTGAAGCAAGTAGATGGGGAAATCTGTGTCAGGTAGGTTATAAATATCTAAGAGATAATAAAACCAAGATATAGTTGTGAGTAGTTGTCTAGTCCCAAGCCCTGATGCTAGACCCAGCAGGAAGATTAGACTTTGAGGTACTAACAGTGGGCTTTTTTGGACGTATTGAATCACAGTCATCATCCAGAGGAGCTTAGTGAGGCACTGCTCAGAGAAGGGCAAAATCTTGCCCTTGAAAATGCTTCAAGAGAAACAAAAAGCCATGAGAAGAATATGGAAAAGGCCATTAAGAGTCTGAGGGTTGGGGGCCGGAGAGATAGCATGGATGTAAGGCATTTGCCTTTCATGCAGACGAATGGTGGTCCAAATACTGTCATCCCATATGGTCCCCCGAGTCTGCCAGGGGCGATTTCTGAGCATAGAGCCAGGAGGAACCCCTGTGTGCTGCCTGGTGTGACCCCCCCACCACAAAAAGAAACAACCTGAGGGTCTAATCACTGACAGTACACTCACAACAGATTCTTACAACAGATTCTTACCTCACAGAAAACCCTAGTCAGGGATAATTTGGGACAAGCTTATTACAAAACAAAGTAATTATTTAAACCAAAAACCATAGTAATTATTTTAAAAGCATGAATTATCTTGAGAAGACAAAGAACATTTATTTTATACCAAAACATGCATTTATTAAAATATGTCAATGAAATGTGTAACAAATGATAATAAATAAAATGTCCAGTCACTTCTGAACAAGTGTTACTGAAGATCTCTGAATCAAAACCAAAGAAAAATTAATAATAAAATGGAATTTTGGCATTGGACTTTGTAAGTCTTCTACACATATATAATGTAATATTATAACCCTCAAATTCTCAAACTTAGTATTGTAAACCAATGATTAAATCTATCAGAATGGATGGAAAGGACAAAAACTATTTTATAAATTTAGCAAATGAGTCCTTAAAAATAATAATGAGTCAGGGATCACATGTTAATAGAGCATGTAGGGCACTTTCCTTTTATGTTGATATCCAGGGTTCAATACCCAGTATTCCATACGGAGCCCCCATCCCACCAGGAGTGACTCCTGCACAAAGAGCCAGAAGAAAGTCATGAGCAATATGAAGTGTGGCCCACAATCAAAAAGATACATTCAATAAGTAAATTCTTACTATTAATGCTGTCTTAATAAAGCTTTTATAACTAATTTGATAAATTTAATAACTAATTTTAATAACTGAAATTCATAAACAATTTGAAAAATGGATCATAAAACATAGTGGAATTAAGCCAAGACAGTTCAGATGAACAGGACTGTCTGCATTGATAGAAAGCTATACAACTACACTGATATGGAATAATAATATTGTTCTCTGGAGAAACAAAGATAAAATTGATGAAACCAATATACTACATCTCCATTTACTTCATTCTGGCAGTGCTGGGCAATGGAGAATTTTTGCATGAATAATAATGTAGTGACATTGGATAGTTTCCACCATTTATGTATGTATTTATCATGTTATTAGTTATGCATGTAGAATTTAATTTGTTTTATCCTTGAAATAAAAACAGATTTTCAGGCATAAAAGTAAGCTTAAAATAAGTAGATATAGATATAAAAAGTTACTGATATTAACATAAAAAAGTTACTGATATTAATATAAGAATTTAACTAGAAATTTTTTTTGGTTTTTGGGTCACACCCGGCAGCTCTCAGGAGTTACTCCTGGCTCTATCCTCAGAAATCGCTCCTGGCAGGCTTGGGGGAACTATAGGGGATGTCAGGATTCAAACCACCATCATTCTACATGCAAGGCAAATGCCCTACCTCCATGTTCTCTCTATGGCCCTAAGTAGTAAAATTTTTTTAATTATGTGTTTAAAGCTTGGTTCCCATCAATTATTTCTTTAATTATTTATTTTGTAGAATTTGATTAGATTTGCACCTGGTGAAGGGCTTAAGATATTTGTAATAAATACTTCTTGGATAGGTTCTGACATAATTCTCTTTCCTTTATAATAGCCAACTTAGTTTATAGAAAATTGGTTAAATCTAATACTATCTTCTGTTCTCCTTCAAATTAGCCTCCAACAACTTGTATGGCATTTGAAAAAATTCATCTGCACTGTTCTTTACTACAAAAGAAACTGTTAATTTTATAAATCATAAATAATTATTTAGTTTTGGCTGCATTTTTCTGGGGAGCAATTTAGAGTGCGGGATGAAAGCTTCTTTTTACATCGCTTTATGTGTCTTTCTCTTTCTTCATGCATCATTGGCTAATTACATTCAGTATAAGATATAAATCAATCCCCTTTGACTTCATATTGTACTTAATTTTTTACTTAATTACTTAATATTTTATTTACCTTTACCTATATTCCCTACCAAAAGGACTGTAACACTGTCAGATAAAACAGGTCAGTAACTCTCTGGTATATATGGAAATGCCATCACTTTTGCTAAGGGAGCTTTGTCCTAGTATATATATTATTTACTTTTGTGTAGTGGTCCCTTCAAATATAAGCTGTTTTTAAAATCCCTCCCAATTGGGGCCAGAGCAGGGGGACAAGCAGTAAGACGTCTGCCTTGCCCAAGCTAGCCTAGGAAGGGCCGAAGTTCATTCCCTCAGCATCCCATATGGTCCCTCAAACCAGGAGCAATTTCTGAGTGCATAGCCAGGAATGACCCCTGAGAGTCACCCAGTGTGGCCCAAAACACCAAAGGAAAAAATAATCCCTTTCCATTCTATGGAAAAAATAATTAACATATTTTCACTTAATTAACACTTTCCTAAGATGCAATATTAATTTTTTTCTGTTACCTGATGCTGATCTATTTTGTTTAAATGACAAGTTCCCAGGCAGTTATTTCCTTTATATATTGCCTTACAATTTTTTAATCCACAACTAGTAGTGCTCTAAACCTACTCCTATCTCTCTGTTTAGGGATCACTCTTGGTGTGGTTTGGGAGACAGTATGGGTTGTTGCCAGGGTTCAAACAAAGGTAGGCCATGGGCAAGGCATATGCCCTACCTACCATTTTATTGCTCTGCTTGCCACATCTATTCTCCAATTTCATCCCCATTTTCAGAATTCAAGTGTTACTAGGATATGTTAGATCCATAAAATTTAATGGTAAACTGAAAAGTAGGACTAAGAAGAAAACAAGGAAGAGGGCTGGAGATCAGAAACTATCTTATGTAACCAAATATCACTCATAGTAATAATGTTGATGATGATGATGATGATAATGTGATAAGAATTGCCTCATAGCTAAATTTATATAGGAAAGGTTTCTGCTCTGAATAGATGCCCAAAGAAAGGGTTGAATTGCCACCTGATACGGTTACAATAATGAGGGTACAATAATCTGTATATTTAGATTTGTTGATTAAGAATCAAATGTTTAGATAACAGTTACAAATAAAATTATCAAGCTTGATAATATTTCAGTCACATTTTTATCTTTTAATAATTTAACTTAATTTTATTTTATTTTGCTATCAATATTTTGGGCTAATTTGCATAGACATGTACTCACTTTCTTCAATTTAAGAAACATTTCATTTTCAAAAGCCTTTAATTATTTCATCTCTCTATGGGCATTATATTTTAAATATTTATAAAAGCAACATTAGAGTTAGAGATAAATTTAAAAATGATTACAGACATCTATATGGTTGTAGTCTTACATTTACCTATTTTTCTTGCATCTATTTCAGGAAAGCATTAATTTTGAGGAATAAGAGTATTTTGCATTGAAAAAAATGTTAGATTAAGGAAAATAAAAAATCAACAAGCTAAAGAACTTTATAAATTCAAATACAGTGACCTTGAAGACATTATCTTTTAATGAAATTATTAAATGCATAGATTTACAGTTTACAAACTCATTATCTCAATTTTTTTAATATTTGGTTTAACATGTTGTAGAAGGAGTATACAAGCAAAACATTAAATCATTCAAAACATACTTCAAATTTTGATTCATTTGTTAATAGATCTCTAAGGTAAATGAACATGCAGTACCTTCTGGAGACATCTCGGGTACCATGGCCTCATAAGGTTCATCTAGGAATTTGGGTTCATTGTCATTGATATCCGTAACTCTGATGACAAACTCAGACTCGGGCTCCACTGCCCTTCCAGTAATGGTGTCGATTACCTGCGCTCTCAGAGTGTAGAGGGATTGCTCTTCTCTGTCAAGCTTCTTTATGGCATATATTTCACCTGTTCGTTCATCAATGGCAAAGGTGCTTTCAGCTCCATCTCCCAAAAGTCTATACTGAAAAAACTCACTTCCATCCTCTAAATCAGATTTTATCTGCAAGTGCAAAGCAGGTAAGTTACTTTTCAGACCCCCCAAAATTATTTGCTGTTTTTCATCATTTTATTCTCTTGCTTGCAAATTATTTTTCAATTTAATACTGACATTGGTCCCTCACAGTATATGGTACCAGACACAAGACAAATCCTCAGATTAAAATTTGTGACCAAGAAGTACCTAAATTTTCTTTTTTTTTTCATTTTTTTAATTTAAACAACTTGCTTACATATATGATTGCCTTTGGGTTTCAGTCATGTAAAGAACACCACCCATCATCAGTGCAACATTCCCATCACCAATGTCCCAAATCTCCCTCCTCCCCACCAAACCCCCGCCTGTACTCTAGACAGGCTTTCTATTTCCCTCCTACATTCTCATTATTAGTATAGTTCAAAACACAGTTATTTCTCTAACTAAACTTATCCCTGTTTGTGGTGAGCTTCATGAGGTGAGATGTAACTTCCAGCTCTTTTCTCTTTTGTGTCTGAAAATTATTATTGCAAGAATGTCTTTCATTTTTCTTAAAACCCATAGAAGAGTGAGACCATTCTGCATCTTTCTCTCTCTTTCTGACTTATTTCAGTCAGCATAATAGATTCCATGTACATCCATGTATAGGAAAATTTCATGACTTCATCTCTCCTGACAGCTGCATAATATTCTGCTGTGTTTATGTACCACAGTTTCTTTAGCCATTCATCCTTTGAAGGGTATCTTGGCTGTTTCCAGAGTCTCGCTAGGGTAAATAGTGCTGTAATGAATATAGGTGTAAGGAAGGGATTTTTGTATTGTATTTTTGTATTACTAGGGTATATTCCTAGGAGTGGTATAGCTGGATCGTATGGGAGCTCGATTTCCAGTTTTTTTGTTTGTTTGTTTCTTGGTTTTTGGGCCACACCCGGCAGTGTTCAGGGGTTACTCCTGGCTGTGTGCTCAATTTCCAGTTTTTGGAGGTGTACCTAAATTTTCATTGTAAAGAACTTCAGAAATAACAAATCAATTAGCAACTAAAATAATTGGGAAAATATTCCTTTTTATCAATTACACACTGAATAATTGGTTCATTGCTTTCCATGAATATATTCTTCAACACTTAAATTACACTTTCAATAATCTATATTAGACTGGATCTTAGAAGTGGTTCAGAAAATAATAATCTATATGAATGTAGACAAATATTATCTGTTTCAAGGTAAAAAATACAGAAAAGCAAATAAAATTTTTAGTAATAATATAAGGTATAGAGAAAAGAGTAATCATCTCAGTCACTCAATGGGCATTCCCATGTTAGTCTGTGATTCAATTTCTATTGCGTCCCCAGTTAATATCCACTACAGTGGCATGTGATCTATATATTGATCTAATCAATCCTTTCTATGAAGGCAAGTAAGTGACAATAGAAAAATCTCAAAGATATAATGTCTGCTTTCATAAGGCAGATTGGGGTTGATCTTGGCACTGTTCAGTCCCTTGAGCACGAGTGAGAGTTGTCTGCGAATGCTGATTGGAAATGACCCTTGAGGACATCCAGATTTTTTCACTCTCTTTGGATCACCCCCTCCCCCAAAAAAATAACTAAAAAAAGAAGACTGAATTTTATTTTTGTTTTGCTTTGGGGTACACTCGATGGTGCTCACTATTATTCCTAACAGTGATAAGAAGATCATCTGAGATGCCAGAGATTGAACCTGGGTTGGCACCTTGCAAGACAAGCACCTACTACCACACTGTACTATCTCTCTGGCTCTCATAAGCTTCTTAGAATAAAGGAGCTTTGATGAATATTTTTAACTTAATCTTCAGACTTGGCTGACTCTGAGATTTCTTCTGTAGAGTTTCATGTAATAGGGTTCTTGAGCTTTTTTATTTTAGCCAACTCAATTTTAAGATCTCCTCACTACCTAGTTAATTCACTCTCAACTATTTCTTTCATTGTTTTGTGCTCACTATTGTGTTTTTAAAATTAGAGTGGTCAGAAGGTAGTACAGCAGGCAGAGTGCTTTTCTTGCATGCCATGGACCTTGGTTCAATTCCTGGCACCTTAAATGATTTTGTGAACCCACATAGAGTGTTTACAGTTATTTGAATATAGTTAGCTAATCCTTGATTTACACAAATTGTATCCCCAAACTTGAAATAAATGTTAGCCTTTATTATTTAGAACAGTGGTCCTCAAGCTATGGCCCATGGGCCTCATATTGTATTTGTTCCCGTTTTGTTTCTTCACATCAAAATAAGATGTGTGCAGTGTGCTTAGGAATTTGTTTGTGATTTTTGTTTTTACTATAGTCTGGCCCTCCAATGGTCTGAGGGACAGTGAACTGGGCCCCTGTTTAAAAAGTTTGAGGACCCCTGATTTAGAATGATAAATGTAGAGGATATCATATTATGATATTTGTTACATGCTGTTCATATTTAATTTTATGTAAATTGGAAGTGTTTCATAATCTAATTTTGTTAAGTTTGTGATTTTTTTTTACAAGTTCTAAATGTTCTTTATAAAAAATAAAAAAAAACTGAATAAAGATGTTTAAAGGAATGCATTATTTCTTGGGGCAAACACTAAGGGGTGTTTTAACTTAGTGGTCAGGGATCACTTTTTGCATTATTCAGAGGACAATAAAAATCCAGAAATTGAATCTGAATTGACTACATGCAAGACAAGCCGTTTAATACCTATTTAAGAGCTCTAAGCCCCAAAATGCGACATTAAACAAATGTACAAACTTTCTGATATTTTATGTTTTTGATGCATTACTGTAAACTAATATTTTTCTATATATTTAGACAGAATATTTAAGCATATCCCAAATAATTGCTAAATATAATATTCTAAAATAAATTTAATAACTATTGATCACCACCACTACAGAATGGCAATAAAAGTTTTGAATAATAATAAGTTGATATTCTGTTTTTATTTTTTAATTTGATGACTATCTATTTTTATATGGTTAAAGAAAAGTCAATACCATAATGTTAAGAAATTAAGACAAAACATATTTTCCGTAAAGCACTTGTCCACATACTTATTTACTGTAGGTTGAAAATTTAAGACTATATTAGACTTAATATGAGAGAAAATTTACTAATGAATAAATGCATTCCAAGTATAATTATAATTTAATTTTCTTAGATGAGTGAGTTTGATATAGTTTTGCTCATTGGGGCCACATTGTGGGACTGGAGAATTGGCCAATTGGAACAGTGCTCCAGGACAATAGATAAATCTAGGAATCACATCAAGATTTTATAAATTACATTTTTAATAGCGCAGATATGAGCAAAAAAAACCCTAAAGTAGCATCTATTACTAACTTAATACCATAAAAGGCATAAGCTCAACCTACTTCAATGGCGTGAATTTAAGTGCTCTGAAACTTTTTACATTTCTATTTAAAACTAGTGTTTTCAGTGACAGAATCAGTTCAGCAAACAAATTTCACTTTAAAACTTTACTTAACTGAACTTGTTAATCAAAGTGAGTTTAAGCTCAAACCGAACCTCTTTTAATAAAGTGACCGAGAGTGAGGTTTTCTTGAACAAATGAATTACATTTTATTTTTATGAGCTTTCTAAAACAAACACCTAAATAGCTATTTCTGCTTATTTGTGTGTTTTTGTCTATATGTAAGTGAAATAGGATCAGTAGTGTAGAGGGGAAAAAACCCGTGTTATAATAATTTTGTAACTATTTTATAGGAAGAAAACAAATATATATGTAAAACTCATCACCATGTAAAATGAAGAAATAGGAGATTAATGTTGGGGGTGGAAAAACAACAGTGGAAAATGAAAGAGTTAGTGGAGGGCAAGTGTCACTTCTGACACTAATGCTGTCTTTTCTTGAAGTTATAGTTTTTCACTTCTTTCTCTTTTTTTTTGTTTTTGTTTTTGTTTTTGTTTTTGTTTTTGTTTTTTGGGTCACGCCCAGCAAACGCTCAAGGGGTTTCTCCTGACAGGCTCAGGGGACCATATGGGATGCCAGGATTTGAACCATCGTCCTTCAGCATGCAAGGCAACCATGCTATCTCTCCGGTCCCCAGCACGGATAGCTTTTCATTTTTAATTTTATGTGAAATCATAAAAGCAGAGGCCATGGAAAAAGTGGCTCAAAATTCAGTTCTGAAGCTAAGGCAATAGTAGCTGCATTAATTCTGCCCAACATGTGATTTATCTGCAGTGTCTTTAGAAAATCTTCTTAGAAGATAAGGCTTTGATGTGTAGCATGAACATGCAAACACACACATACAAACACACATGAAAGTGAAATTTGCTCATCTAGGGACCTACGGTAGAATTTTAGCTGAATGTATTCATTTTATTTATTGAAAATAAATCTGAACAGTGCACTAACACTGAAGTTCTTTCTCCTTAAAGGACTAGAGAAAGAGAGTTAATGAATTTTGAGCACATCACCCTTTGGGCCCAATTAAATTTTAGTGCCGGTTAATTAGTGGTTAAACTTATTTCAGTTCATTCATCTTGAGACAGAGCCGCCCAGAAAAGGACATGATACTGTAATTACCTCTGTTTAAAGAGAACCAAATAAATAATGAAATCTCTCTTCCAAATCTCAGAAACATGCTGTCTCATTAAGGCGATGTTCTTAAAATACATTCTTGTAGAAAGGGAAAATATTCTTTGTACTTCAACTTCACTAATCAGCTGTAATATGTAGGCATTTGGAGCTACTTAATGGTAAAGGGACTGTTTATGAATTCACTTCATTACAAATTAAATAGGAGTAAATCTATATCTATTTAGCATATGAGCAAATTAGGCTAAATATGGTAAAGACAGTGGTTCTCAGTGTGGATGTTTTGATGTTACCAGAGAGAACAGACTAGACCACCCAGATTTAGATAAAATGACTGTTTTCAAATAAGATTTGAAAATCAAATAAATGGTTAATCATCTGAGCTGTCCATATTCTCAAGTTTTTTCTGAATATTCCAGGTGCTTCCAAATCCAAATAATTTTCTAAACTTGTGGTTGGAACAAAGTAAATTTTCCACTAGAAAAGGGAACTATGCAAAGGCATGGAATTCATCAAATAGCACTTTCTCAAGATCTTCCTTTACACAAACACATCATTTAGGACAATTGTTCAGAAAAGCAGTACCTGGCCAACGCAATAATAAGTGATGTTTGATTCTTCAGGCACATAAAATGAGTGCCCAGTCCAGCCTCGTTTCTCTCTCACAAGAGATTGCCTTGGGTTCTTAATGTTTTCTATCTTTGAGTTTGTTGTTGTGAAGTCAGGTAAGAAGACAGGAATTCCCAGAATAACAGGTAGCAAGGAACAAGGACTCATTCTGTAAATGTTATACCCAGAGGTACTTCAGAGAAAACAGGTCTTGAAAACAAAATTCCTATACTTTGGGATAATTCTATTCACACTGAAATATCATCTATTGACCTATAAGACAAAAAAAAGGAAAGTTTTACATTTTTAAAACAACACTTCTTCATATAATGATGAAAGACAGGACACACATTTGACATCCCTAAAAATTAAACCCAAATATACATTTAATTTATCTTTTAATTATGCCACTTAATTATATTCTGTTGCACAGTAATAATTTGAGTGGAATAATTATAAAATTTCTGCTTCAGCACTGTCCATCATTTTGAGATCAAGTCATAAATCTGCTTGAAGGGTGAAAAGTTGTTTTGCCTATCCCCTTGATTGATTACTGACTTTGAAACATGTTAAAAATTAAATTATATTAAAATACTGCTTGCTTCTTTCCCTTTATTTCTGTAAAACCCAAACTATCTCAATAAAAGGGAGATTGACCCTTTTTGGTAAGACCCATAACTCATTTCCTATTTACAAGAAAATAAGTTTTCCCAAATTATTATTTTATATTGTGTTCAATTACATTATAGGGCCAAAGTGGAGCCAAATAAGATAAAGGCCAAACTACATCAGGATTACTTATGTTTTGTTTTGTTTTATTTATGGAAAGGATTACACCTAGCAGTGCTCAGGGCTCACTCTGGCTCTCTGAATAGGAATCATTTTTAGCAGAGCACAGGAAACCATATGTGGTGCCAGTGATTGTACCTAGGTTAGCCATGTGCAATGTAAGTGTCCTACTCCCTGTGCAACTGCTTAGGCCTCAAGATGCAATTGTTGTTTTTCCCTAACTGGACAGACCAGGATCATTTCCATGCATGCATAATGCAACTGGATTTGCACTGAAAACTTTGTGCTTTCAAGGAAATTTGATTAAGCTACTGAATCATCTTCCTAGAACCCAAGAAACTTCTTTGACTAAATGCTCTCTTTCAAAGAATGAAAAATCTTTAATCAGCTGAAATGCAATGTCAAATCAGGTGTTGCAATTGTTTCTTTATGCTTTCTCATCCAAAATAAAGGGGGATTCTCAAAACAGAAAATAAGACTTAAATTATTTTCTTTATTGTTTTTTCTTCTCTAAATTTCTTTTTTTTGGGGGGCCCGGGAGATAGCATGGAGGTAAGGCGTTTGCCTTTCATGCAAAAGGTCATCGGTTCGAATCCCGGTGCCCCATATGGTCCCCCGTGCCTGCCAGGAGCAATTTCTGAGCATGGAGCCAGGAGTAACCCCTGAGCACTGCCGGGTGTGACCCAAAAACCAAAAAAAAAAAAAAAGTTTCCTATTTTTGACCTTGTTTCACATTTGTAAGAATGTCGGTTTTATGACTTTTTGCAGTTATTTCTACCAACAAAATAATCTTCCTCAAATATTTTAACAAATAATTTAAACTTAGAATGACAAATGCAATTTAAAGCCAAAGGGATTTAATAATCATTCATACAATGTTTTAAAACAATATGAAAATATGAATTATATAAAAATACTAGCATTTTATATTTAGAAATATGTGACAACTATTGTTTAACTTAAAAAAGTAATACAATCTTCAGAAAATAGACAATAAGTAATAGTAACTGGATAAAAGTGTCTTAATATTTTTGAGAAAAATAAAAATAAAATATATATTCAGGGTGGGAGATGTCCCTGTGTCATAAAAAAATATAAGTTCTTATCCCTAGTAGATAAGAGCTTGTTTTTACATGTAAAGTTTTCCCCTATTGTTAAATGCCTTTGCAGCAAGGAGTGGTGCTACATTATATTGCTGGTGTATTTGGTGGTCAGGAGAAGAAAACAGACTCATGCCAAAAACGAAAAATATACATGCTCAGCCACATCTAAAGAAAAAAGAATTCCTTAAAAGAAAAAATAAAAAAAGGATTGAATAAAAGACATAATGAAAGGAATAAGGTGGGGCCGGGAGGGATAACATGGAGGCAGGGCATCTGTCCTTCCTGTGGAAGGATGGCGGCTCACAGTCCGGCATTCCAAATGGTCCCCCATGCCCATCTAGGGCAACTTCTGAGCACAGAGCCAGGAGCAACCTCCGAGCGTTGCCAGCTGTGATCCAAAAGAGCATAATGGAAATCAAATAAAAAAAAACACAAAGTAGATGGGGCCAGCAAGGTGGTGCTAGAGGCAAGGTGTCTGCCCTT
>PVKC010002536.1:0-42926 GCA_004027635.1 Crocidura indochinensis
AATATATATTTCTGTCTGTTATGAATACTTAAGGAAAGAGTGTGTACATTTTGTTTTATGAATATTCAGTTACATAGTTGCCCTAAAGCAAACATATGAATTATGAGTTCTATAAACATACAGATTAATATTCAGTGTGTCAAATAATATTTAAGGTACATAGTGACAATGAATCAGGGCCATTCCCACCACCAGTGTTGTCCTCCCTCCTCCCCTGTTCTCAGCATGCATCCCATACCTGGACTGCTAGTGTAACTGGTCCCCTCTGTGTATAGCTTGCTGTAGATTGGGTATCAATTCTGTTGTTGTTGACTTTGAGTTTGAGTTTAAGTCTGATCATTTTTTTAATTTACGCTCAATGTTCATAAGACAATTTGGTCCTGATACCATCCATTTTTGCCCTCAATGTATGAGGCAGAACAAGATGATTCAAATGTTTTCTTACACAAAGTAGCACCATTCTCCAAGAAACTTACAGAAGGATTAGCAAATACAAAAGATTATTTATATTCCACCAACTCCCTTTCCCTACCCACTAGCCATCAGAAAAAATGACTGATAGGCACATATCAGAGGTGATTAGAAGGATGAAAGAATTTAAAGCCAAGCTAAAAGGTTAAGAATTGAAGGGTCCAAACAGGGAAGAGGAAGTGTTTAATGTCAGAAGGAACTTTGACAGATTGGAAATCTGGCTTCAAAGAGAAAGGCCGGTAAACATAGTAAGCAATTGAAAATTTATTTCATAGTGTCCCAAAGGGAGACTTGCTAAAAATTTAAGCTCAATGTAAACAAGGAAATGCTTTCTGGAAGTTAGAGATTTCTGAACATGCAACTGCTGTTATACAAGCCACACCCCCAACAAAGTTGCATGAAGGTCAAGATGCATAGGATTCAATAAGGAACTGATGAGATTTCTGATTTTCCTTCTTGTAGGTCTGAGATTTGGACAACTGGGTCAATAGTGGATGTGTTATGTCCTCAGTCCAAGGTCTGACTTCCTTTCTTCTGAAAAGCTTTCTGTTGATTCCAGAAACAACTATTAAGAATGACCTCAGACCACAATGTGTTCTGTAGCATATATGCTTCCTCCAATTACTAAAACAATGATATAGCCAGAACCTATGATTCTCAGGAATAGAGCAATCATATAGAAAGCAAAGCTCAAGTCTTGCATGTAGTCAGCTCAAGTTCAAACTCCAGCACCCCATTTTCATAATCCTATTAGGATTGATTCATGAATTCAAAGTCAATAGTATGCTCTATGAACAGTGCTGGGTATGGTCAAAAATAAAGGGAAAAAAGAAGGGAAGGAAGAAAATTGTAAGTTGTTCTAGAAAATATAAATGGGAACATGGGTCAATTAATAATATTTATTAAATACTTTCAGAAATTGTTTCTTTTGGACAATGAATAAAGTATGTCATTTAATCCTTGCAGGACAGCTGCTATATCCACCCAATGGAGGAGAGTACTCATAGAGGAAAGTTAGCATTCTCACCCATATCCCAAAACCTCAGATTAAAACTCACTGTCTAGGGTAAATCTTGAACAACCTGTGTGTCTCATGTCCTCTCATGTGTCCAAGGCCAACAAAGTCAACTTGTAGAAGACCTGGTCATTAGAAGCTACTGTCACTCATGTGTGCAAAGTAGAGACCTAAATCACAGACTACAATGTTTTTGGAAATGAGAGGAGGTACTATTATTTTCACTGCTTTCTAGAGAATAAAAAATGCAAGCAAATGAAGTTTAGAGCAAAGCTAAGTCTAAAACATTGACTCCATGGAAACATAATTTCCCTCTAATAGCACTAAATGATTCAATTAAACCCTGACACTGCTTCTTAAGAACGAATGAGAGATGGGTGCTTGGTCTTCTCAGCCTTCTGTTTTATTAATCTACCTAGAATGAATGTGATGGAGAGAACTCTCACAGCTCTCCTTCACTGTTAGAGAACCCAAAATGATCTCTTGGTTTGTGGGCCATGGGACTCAAAGGCCATATACTGTGTGAATTGATCAGTTTCTTCCCCAAGACCTCACTTATACTTGCATTGCCAAATATTTTACCTGCCACTCCTTCTCAAAGGCATTGCTTACATTTTCTTTTAGTTTGAGAAAGGGGCTGGGGAGAAAGAAATCTGGCCACCACCAGTGAGATTAAGGGCAATTAGTCCAATCCAAGTCCAGAGCTAAAATTCCATGATGAGAGGGGATATGAGTTATTTAAGATTCTCAGTCCTATGTCCATGAATAGGCAGTATCTGTTTATTGCCTGCAATGAAAGGGGCCACACACCTGAAAAGTCAGGAAGACACTAGAATGATGACTATCGCCAGCCAAGTCAGGAAGACACTAGAATGATGACTATCGCCAGCCCCTGCACCTTTACTTTCTCAGCTGTCTCACCCTTACTAGTCCCAGCTGACTTCTCTTTCCTAGGCACAACTGCCTCATCACAGTTAACTCTAATGCTCCCTTGCCTCCACTACCGTGGTCTTCCTATTACTCCCATCACCTCCTTCTGTCTTTTGCCCACAGAGTCCCACCTGGTTGTGAATTACCCAGCCCTCACTATTAAAATATTTAATATTTGAATATTTAAAAATATTTTTAAAAAGGCAAGTCAACTCTCTGGTCACTCTCCACCCTCCCATTGAATTTATGTTTCTTGCTCCTCTTCAATATAAGCTCCAGAGAGAGTATGCCTGCTTGGGTCCCAGATGCTTTCCAAGATATGAATCTAGAGCAAGAGTCAAAGGTTAAAAAATATACTCAGGTATCAGAGCAATAATACAGAGGGTAAACATTTGCCTTGCATATGGTTGACTCAGATTTTATCCTAAACATCCTGTTCCCAAACCCCCCAAGAGTAATCCTTAAGTACAGAGTTAAGAGTATGCCCTGAGCACTGCCAGGTATGGCTCACTACCAAAAAAAATTTAGACCCACCGAGTCTCAGCCAGCAAGCAAGAATCTGTGTCCAAATGTAAACTTATGGAACAACACTTAACCACCTCAACTTCCAGTGTTGCTGACAATCAGATGAGCAAGAAGTAAACAAAGTCATTATACTTCACTCTTGGCTTGTAAATCATTTGCGAGCTCCCGTAATTTTTGTTGAGTTATTTTAATTGCTCTCATTTGCAGAAGTAAATTAGGTGTAGCATTGTCCTCTGGATTTGGTTCAGTTTGGATCCAGGAAGGAACAAAATGAAACACAACAAAAGCAACCTTTTCCAAACTGAAGACAGGCACTGTGAGGGAAATTGATTTGTAAGCCTTGATCAAGGTGGTTTTGAAGGCAAATCGAGTCAGAACATCATGGGGTTTTTAATCAAAGTCGAGAAAAATTGCTCGATTAATACCTGCATCTGGCACCAAGCAAGGTTCTTTGTGTTGAAGTGCCAGAGACCAGGGTATTGCCACAGCAATTCAGTCACAGCAGCCCATCAATAAAAATGTTCCTAAGCTTGACTCTCACAAGTATTTTATAAGGGCTCATAAACATCCATGAAGTAAAAAAGGGTCATGAGAAGTGGTCTGCAGGATGCATGTATCCCATACCTCTTTATCTTCTTTTCTGGGTATTATATTTTTGTTTTCTCCTCTCTCATTTTTGCTCTAATTTATTGCTTGACAACATAGCAGCTAAGCAGAAGGTAGGTAAGGAATCATAGGAAGGTAAACAGAGAAAGAAAGATATGATTTTGTTCAACATAATTTTAAGGAATGTTGACAGGTATAGAGTGGCTGGCCAGTTTTTGAAGAGGTTTGAGTGTGAACCACCTATTCCATAGATAGTCAAGTAAAATAATGGGATTTTAATAAAAAATACTTTTAAAATGTAATAGTAAAAGTTCAGATCTGATGCCATTTACACATAAGCATATGATGCCATTCTGGGAAGCAAGAGTAGTGGGGACACTGAACCAGATTTAAGTTACATTATCTTTGCTGTCATCTAGAGATCATCAAAATGTTTTCCATATTCTTGGGCTGGGGAGAGACAGCACAGTGGATTGGACAATTGCCTTGCATATGAGCCACTCATGCTCTTCCTGGCAATGTATATGATCTCCAAATCTCATAAGGAGTGATCCCTGAGTAAAAAACTAGTAGCCGCAAAGACCACTTGGTATGACACTAAAAAATAAAAATTTCCCCACATTCCTGCTTGAAAACCTAAACTCTAAACCATTCAATTTAAGCAGTCTTGAACACAACCAAAGTTACGTGTTTATTTCTATCAACTAGTTTTATTTGTATATGTTATTTGTGTGTTAGAAATTCTTGACCATGTACTTTCATAGAGGGTCACTATTGCTACACACCATGTCCAGATCCATCAAAACCTACTGAATTAAGGAAGAGACCCAGAAATATGTATTCTCTTCTTCAAAAATTCTTTCTCCACATGGGTCTGAGGTTCACTTATCTAGAACTGAAATAATGCAGTTGTGGGATCCAATTATAACTCTGACAGCAAATTTTGTTTATTTATTTTAAAATTGTTTATCCCTGGGTTTCAGTTATACAGTGTATACCATCCTTCACTAGCACACCCTTCCCATCACCAATATCTCCTGTTTTCCTCTTACCTCTGCTTTGCTTTAGGACAAATTGCTTCTGTCTGTCTCTCTCCCCCTCTATCTCTCTCTCTTTTCTTTCTGACACTGTACTTCACACTGTTTTTAATGGTGGGGCACCTTGCCTGTTAGTTTCTCCACTTTCAGCACCTAGTTTTAGTCCAGAGTGATCAATTCCAACTATCATTATTCTACTAAACCCTTCTCTACTTTATCTATACTCACTGTTCCTTGTGGTGAACTTTCTAACTTGGGTTGAACCTCCTAAACTTTGTCTTTATTGTCTCTGGGTATTGTTTCCATACTACCTCTTGGTTTTTTATATCCCACAGAAAAGTGAGATTATTTTATGTCTATCTCTTTACCTCTGGCTCATTTCACTCAGCATAATAGTCTCCATGTTCATCCATGTACAAACAAATTTCATGACTTCATTTTTCCTAAGGGCTGCATAGTATTCCATTGTATAGATATGCCACAGTTTCTTTAGCCACTCATTTGTTGTTGAGCACCTAGGTTGTTAATATCTAATATACCGGTATATAAAAGGTTTAGTAGATCTTAGCAAGAAAAATGAATAGCATCTAACCCATTCAAAAAATAAGAAGAGATGAATAGAAACCTTCTCAAAAAAGAAATACAGATATTCAAAAGGCACATGAAAAAATGGTTCACATCATTAATCATCAGGGAGATGCAAATCAAACAACAACGATATGTCATCTCACAATGCAGAGATTAGCACACATCACAAAGAATAAGAACAACCAGTGCTAGTGCAGATGCAGTGAGAAAGGGACTCTCTGTCACTGCTGTAGGAATGTAGACATGTCCAACCTTTTTGGATAGAAATATGTATATTTCTCAAAACAGTAGACATTGATCTTCCTTATTATATAGCAATATTGCCTCTAGGAATATATCCCAAGGGCTCAAAAACACAATGCAGAATATCCCTCTGCACTCTTGTGTTCATTGCAGTACTATTTACAATAGCCAGAATCTGGAAACAACCCAAGTGTCCAAAAGCAGTGATGAAAGAAACTCTGGTACACCCACACAGTGGAATATTATGCAGCTGTTAGGAAAATGAAGTCATGAAATTTGCTTATAAATGGATAGATATGAAAATATTATGCTGAGCAAAATGAGTCATAGGAAAGCAATAGACATAGAATTATTGCACTCATTTGTGAGATATAAAATGATAATGTGGTAGTAATATCCATAGGCAATAGAAACAAGGGCCAAAGGACCATTCCATAGTAGGAAGCTTGCGACAAATAGCAGAGGAATACAGTTAGGGTAGAGAAGGGACCACTATGACAATGATAGTTGGAAGTTATTACTCTGGACAAGAACTGGATGCTAAAAGGAGATAAAGTGCTATGCATGATAACTCTTTAGTTATTTCAAGTTACAGTACCTGAAAGGCAAAAAAGGAATAGAGAAAGAGAGATAGAGAAGTATGTCTGCCACAGAGGTAGGCAAGGGGAGAGAATAGGAGAAAGAGTAGGAGGGATACTGGGGACATGGGCGGCAGGAAATATGCAATGGTGAAGGCTGAAATTCAATCATGAAAAGCTTTGTAACTGTATCTCATGGTGGTCCAATTAAAGAATTTATTTATAACAAAATAAAATAATACATTAAAAAGAAGTATTCCTTGGGAAAATTAATCAGGGAGGAGGTAATTTAGCCATCTAGTGGGATGTTTTGTGCAAAACATCTAGTGTTTTGCATTTTACACTTCATGTGGTGATTTCAGTGCTTAGAAAGACATTCTGCAGTGTTCAACAACACGCATAATGTAATTTCTTACATGGTAATGTTTACATCTGCTATTTGCAATTGGTTGCCTTTATCTTGAATCTCGTTTATTTCTCTGTTCTTACAACACTGCTTTCTTTAATGTTAAATAGATAATTTCTTGTTTACTGAATGTTTCTCCTACCTGCAGAATGCTTTTCTAAATAGTGAAATCACTCACAAGAACCCCCAAAATGAATGCAAAAATGTACATGAAATCCTTTGGGGGAGTTTTGTATCTCATGGAAATTTCAACCTAAGTTTTCTGTTTGATTTTTTTTCATTTATAATTTCTATTTCATTATCTTAGGGAGAACAGCTTCAAAGCCAAGAAAGATAAATAAATAAAATAGGACTACACCAAACTTAAAAGCTCTTATATAAAAGACTACCACCAATTTTAAATGACAAGAGGATATTCACAACCAACAAGAGATAAATAACCACAATATATAAACAAAACTGCATTTGACTCAACCACAAAAAAATAAACCATAGCTAGAAAAAAGGGGACAGAGGATTTGAATTGTTATCTTCCAAAGATCTACACATGTGTTGGTACATAGGCATACGAAAGATGCTCATTACCACTGTTATTAGGACAATACATGTTAAAGTCATTATGAGATATCATCTCACATCAGTGATAATGACTTTGTACAAAGTACAAGAAACAGCACAGAAAGTTGCCAAAAAAAGAGAATATTTGTCCATTTTTGTTTAATCCATACAACAATCCATATGTAAATTGGTCCAGTCATTAGGGAAGAAAGACAGTGTGAGATCTTTCTCAGAACATTAAAATTGAGGAACCAGAGGGATCACACAGTGGTAGGGCATTTGCCTTGCATATAGTCGGCCAGGGATCAAACCAGGTTGATCTCTGACATTAAATATGGTCCCTCAAACCTGCCAGGACTGATTTCTGAACACAGAGCTCAGAGTAACAAACCCTTTGTGTTGCCAGATGCAACCCAAACAAAACAAAACAAAACAAAAAAGAGTTCAAATGGAAACTAACATATAATTCAACAATTTCATTTCTGTTAACTATCCAAAGAAAAGGGCAATACTAACTCAAAAACATATGCATTCCTGTGTTCCCTGTAATTGAATTCATAATAGCCAAGCTATTGGGCAATTTAAGTGTTCATCAATGCATATTTATGCATTTATAAAGATGTGAGGCATATCTGCTTACACATATGTATACATGTATAATAAAATGCTAAGTATCTATACCAAAAAATAAGATTTTTCACTTGTACCAGTAGATAGTCTTTTGGGGGCTTATGATAAGTAATGTAAACCAGAAAAACAAGTAATGTATAATTTTACACAGATATGGTAAATAGATAAATTAAACAAAGCAAAACAAAAAATAAAAATAGATTTTGATGCTGGTTTCCAGAAGGAAAAGGATGAGAGGTGGAGAAAAATGGATAGATATTAGACTGGCAAACTCTAGGTGGTAACTAGATCTTTTGATGGTTGGTGTGGTGTGATGCAGACAATTAATGAATGTGAAACTACTTTTGAAACTTACAGGTCTTACAAATCAATGTCAACCTGACAAAAATGATTTTTACTTCTAAATGCCACCTCAATAAATGAATAATTTTAAGTCTATTTTTTATTTGATTCTTTTTCTTGATAATGCTATCTATTGACAGATTGCTATTTCCCATATTTTTCATTAGCTGCTTAGATATGGTTATTTTAATTGTATTGAACTATTTTAATATCCTTTAAATGGCTGACTTGGGTTAGTCCGTTCAGACCATTTGTCCAGTAAGTACTACATTTAAGTTTCCTCAGGGACAACTGATTGCTTTTTGGTCCCTATTTCTTATTTGCATATCAAGTTAATTTAGCTAAAAATTGTACATTTTAAGTCATATAATATGGCACTCTGGAAATCAGACTCTGCCAGGATTTGGTTTCATCTGGTTACAAGTTTTAGAGAAATAATTCTGGAAAATATCTTCTTTGTTGTATGTAGCTACTAATAACAAATTAAGTATGAAATAAAAAAGTTCTTAAACTTCTCTGAAATCTATGTTCCCTGAGTTTTTACCTTGCGGAATGAATGCAGAAGACAGAGGAAGAAGGAGTAATGCTTTGAACACACAAATAGGCACTTTATAATTCTATCTTAACATTTTCCTCTTGCAAAAACCTCAACTGCTTCCTGATTCTGGAATTTAAAGCCCACTTCGATCTCTCCTGAGCATGTTCACAGCCCTTTGCAGATCTTAGCAAGTAATTGTGTAATTTGGGGGAATGTTCCAGACATTTTGGATGGCTCTAGGAACAGCTCACTCCCAAATTTTTCCCTTCAAAGTTTTTAGTCTACTGTTTCCACAACTGTTCTGACTGTGTCATGCAGTTGATATTTAAACACTTGCTGTTAATTGCTTTTAACAGACCCTCAAGCGAAAAATAATCATTAAAAACTGTATTCAATATACTCTAATTCAGATCGAATAAGCACAGTCCTTGTACACTGAGTTATTTCAGGGAATCCTCAGATAGTATAAGCAGTCTGGGATTATATATATGGGTTGGTGCTTTGAAGTCCTTCAACCCTAAAATGCCTTTTCATAGGGACTGCTGGCTATTGACTTGCATATAATTGTGATCATTTATGCTGCGTTCCATCTAGAAACTGGGAAGAAGGCTAAGCATATTATAAGTTAAAAGACTACAAGAATTTGCTGTTCTCATTAGCTTCAACCATTTTCTTTCATAATGTTCAGACAATTAGGTTGCTGCGAGCCTTTGGTTAATATAGAGTTCTAAAATATTGGATTCTGAGCGTTTTCCCCCAGAGTTCTCACTGATTTTAATGGAAGAAATTAATTTGGGAGCCTCTTCCATTCCCCTATTTTTTTTCACATCTTACTTTTATTTTAAATTAATGAAAATAGTGCTTTAGTTCATTTTAAAACACTCTTTCTCTAAAATATTTAATTTTGTTTGTTCTATAGTTTGTTTGTTTGTTTGTTTTTGTGGGAGGGGGGAAGCAACACATGGGAATGCCCAAGGCTTACTCCTGGCTTGGAGCTCAGGGATCACTTCTGTCAGGTTCCATCATACCATATTTAAAGCTGGAAATCAAACCTAGGTCAGATGCATGCAAGGCAAGCATCCTACTATAATAGTAGAATAATGCTCTGGGCTCAAAAGACTTGCATTTCTTAACAAGAGTTTGCTTCTCTTCTTGCTTTCTTTGGTGTTTGATTAAGTTCAATAATTAAATTCCGTTTTTTTTTTTGTTTGTTTGTTTCACATTGGAGTTGACTATGGTTGCTTAATAGCATGGTTTTACTAACACTGTCACTATCGCAATCTCCATTATTAATTGTACCATGATAGTTGATTTCCTGCAAATTAAAAGCAACTACCAAATTAAATCCAACTATTCAACTGTTCCAGGCACAAAGGATGGAATTTTCCGGGTTGCAAAAGGACCACTAGAGGTATAAAGCTGGAATTAAATTAATCTAACAGTAATATTCAAGAAATTCCACTTACTCATAGGAGACGCGCCATGGTTAACTTCTATATGTAAAGAAACTTGGCAAAGAGAACCAGAACTTGCATTGTGAATATCATCTCACATCAGTACAAGAAACAACAGAGGAACAAGTTGCCAAGAAAAAGAACATTTGTCCATTGTTGTTTAATCTATACAACCACTATGTAAATTGGTCCAGTCATTAGGGAAGAAAGACAGTGTGAGATTTTTCTCAGAACATTAAAATTGAGGGACCCGAGGGTTTAAATTAAGGCAGGGGTGAGAGTCAGAACATATTCATATTCATATTGGGGAATAAAGGAGGGAAAAGAGAGAGGTCGATGTAGATTCATGCTCAAGAGAGAGAGCCGAGGTTTCTCCAGAATGAAAAACAAATGAACAAACATATAAACAAAACACAAAACTGTATGCATCTGAAGCATAGATGTATGGAACATTTCCCAAAAATCAGAAAACGTGCCCTTAAGTATGGAAGTTACATCTGAAGAGATTGATGTGCATGTCTTTTCCTCTATTAAGATAGTTTAAGTTTTCCCAAACTGCCAACAAGAAGAGCTTGGAGCAGTAGATGGTTCTTTCACATACTTTGCAATAGCTTTCATCTGACTTCCCAGGGAGCTCTCAAAACCTAAACTATTAGGTAGAACTAGTTGATATATCCATTTCTGTAGGATACAAATAGGAGCATTTGAATATTGTTCAAATATATGCCAACCTTTGATGTAGAAGTTATTCCTCAATAAATACAAATGAAGGAGAGTGACTGAAAAAGACCTCATCAAATAGTTCAGGGATAAACTTGCAGATTAAATGACACATTAGCATATTAAAGTCCCCCAGAACTTTTAAAGTAAATAAATAAACCCTAAGAATATTTGTAGGTAACAGAATGTCATTTGGGAATGATAGAATGGTTTATGTGTGAAAAACAGAGCCTTGGGGTCTCCAGATGTTTCTACACAACATCTGCAGATGTATTTCCTGAAATAATCAAAGGAGCTATGCTTAGATTGTAAATGAGTTATAGTCATGAGCAAAATATCTTGGAAAACATAAAAATTCACCCTTCTCGATGTAAAATGACTATCTGAGAGCAATAAATACTTCCATTTTCCAGCTAAAATGTCCCTCAATTCACATCTACACATAGTCCCAAAAGAATAGCAAGCAAGGGGTAGGACTGACAGTTTTCTCTCCTCCTATTCACAATATTTACAGGCTGAGTTATTACTTTCCAGTAGCACTGATATGATTTGCAAGCTATTTAGTTCAGTAAAATCTTCACTAGGGTTTAACAAAATGGAAACCTCAACAGACTGGAGAATTTGCACATAAAGTGCAAATTGGATCAAGGGGAAGAAAATAAAATCTGATATTTCTAAAACAATAGTCACTGCTTTGAAGAGTCAGCACCAAAATTACTTCCATGTCCTCTCCGGAGGACTTAACAATTGGACTTAATGAACCATTGTCAGGCTTGTACTTCAAATGTAAGCTAAGGAGGGATATGCTAACTGTTTCCAGGTGTTTATTAAATTCTCAAAATTTCTCTTGATCACACTGTTTTACATCTATCTCTCTTTTATCTGGTTTATTTTTGTTTATATCATAGCTCAGTCTAGGACTCTAATAAAAAAAGAAAGTAACAAATAATCTATTGTCTATGTTTCCCAATATACTACCCTACTGGTGGGTGAAGATGCACCTCTGAATTCTCTTCCCAACTATTATGAGATAGAATCCCACACACTTGCCAATGCCAGGCTGGCCTTACACTTTTATTCTGTACTCTTTCTCTGTTGCCAAGCTTGCACTAAGAGAGACCGAGTCCAATGTTGTTCAATCGTTGTTGTTGTTGTTGTTGTTGTTGTTTTGGGGTCAGATCTAGTAGCACTAAGGGGTTACACCTGGGTCTGCACTCAGAAATCACTCCTTGCAGGCTCGGGGGACCATATGGGATGCTGGAGATCAAATCTGGGTTGGCCATATGCAAGACAAATGCCCTACCCAATGTGCTATCACTCCAGCCCCTCAACCTTGTTTTTTTATACCATGGTTCCCTTTTAACCTTGTTTCCTTTCTGGTTGGCCCCTTTACTTGTGCTATGCCACCCATTGGTGCAATTTTTACTTGTGATCCCTTGAGATTTCCTGAAAGGCCACTGAGATCATACAGTTGAGAAATGTTGGTCTAGATTGATGTTTTTCTTAATATCCATACCTCAATATTTTTTTGTTGTTTGGGGGTCACACCTGGCAGCTCTCAAGGGTAACTCTGGGTTCCCCACTCAGAAATCGCTCCTGACAGGGTGGGGGACCATATGGGATGCCGGGATTCAAACCAATGACATTCTGTATGAAAGGCAAAATGCCTTACCTCCATGCTATTTTTCTGGTCCCCATACCTCAATTTTCTTAAGCATCAGGTTAGAAGTATAATCATACCTACGATACAGTTTTATTATTCTATCCACTATAGTTCAGGAACACAAAAATAACCCTTAGTAACTAAAACGTCATACTTATATTCAATTCTTGGTAACTATTTTCTGATTTATTGAAACTATCACTATTCTAACAGGTTGCTATACCTTGTCATGAAAATGATTTCTCTTCTCCCAATAATATTTTAGGTCCTCCGCACTTAGCTCAAAAAAAATACAAAAACACTACTTGAATCCTATCAATATTTTGAGAAAGAGACATCTCCAAGGGACATTTGCAATTAGTACTGCCTTGAATAAAGACTACAATTCTAGGCTTATGACTCTGAGTCATATGTCTTCTATCACTGGAGAAGAGGTTCCTCAGAATCTATAATTTTGTCTCACAATAGTGTGCCTTGCAAGCTAGTTGGAAGTATCTGCATATTTAATATTGAGGTCTCATTAAAGACATGGATAGTGTCAGTCTAGTCCCTCCCATCGCTCGTAACTTCATTACACTCCAGCATTTTCTAGAAATTACTAAACACTTTTATTATTAAGTCCTCCTTTCCTTACAGCAGGGGTCTCAAACTCGCGGCCTGCGGGCTGTTTCCGGCCCTCCGTAAAACATTTTATGGCCCTGTCCGAGAGGAATCTTTTTTTGTTTTGTTTTGTTTTAGTTGTTTGGGTCACACACCCCAATGTTCAAGGCTTACTACTGACTTTGCACTCAAGGATCACCCTGACTTTGCATCCTGTGGCTCCCAGGTAAATTGAGTTTGAGACCCCTGCCTTACAGGGTAATGGACTGTGCTAGATTTTAGGTTTGTTTCATGATTATACTCTTCAAGAGTTACATATATTATATGTATACATATATAAGCATTTGTTGTACATACATAAACATTTGTTCAAATTGAGATGTAACAACAGGCTCTTGTTTCAAAGGTGTCAACTCAATAGCTTTGTCTGTTCTTAGGCCAAAAGGCCACCAAAACAACTGAGAGAAGTATGTCTTCTGGTCATATAATTCAAGATGACTGATAAAACACAATTACAGGAGCATGTAGTTAAGAATATGTGTTATTAGAACACACTATGTAAGCAGAAGAATGTGAGAAACAGATTAAATACTCAAAAAAGTCCAATGAAGCTTGTTCTAAGTATTTAACCTGGACAGTCTTCTGAAATAATCATCCGCATGGTCACCATTTATGAAAATTCCTCTACTTACATAGCATTGGTGTTCAACCAAAATCCAACAGAAACTAAGATGGGGTGGGGAGGAGAGAGATTTGGGATACTGGTGATGAGAATGTTGCACTGGTGAAGAGGGGTGTTCTTTACATGACTGAAACCCAACTACAATCATATTTGCAATCAAGGTATTTAAATAAAGATATTAATAAAAAAAAGAGTGAGCCATGTAGAGTGAACAGAGCATGTCTGTTTGATCTACTCAAACGTTTCTCCATGGAGACTTGGGTATTCTTATTGCCCTTTGAGAGCTTGAGCCTTTCTGGCGAGCTCCTCTTCGATGCCCTCACTGGCATCTTTGCCCATGTTAGTGTTGTATATATTCACCATGTTTTTATCCTCAGACCCATCCCTATTCCTCTACCTCATTCCTCCAATTTATAATTCTATAAACTCTCAGAATAGACATTAATTCTTATTTCAAATCTCTATCTTTCTCCATGACATCTCACCCCACTCTAACCCCAAGCTTTCAGTTCTTTCTCTCCAGATATTCTTAATGTTTTCAAACTCAACTTTTTTCCAGACTTATTCACATCACTTTTTTTCTTCCACATTCTCTATGACAGGAAACATCTTACTAACACCCTCCAATAGTTCAAACTTGGGTAATTGTAAAAGCACTAGCTCTGGGCATTTAAATATTTCTATTAATTTTTGGGAAGGCTATATATGAAACAAAAGACTTGACTCCTTTGATCAAAAACCTACAAAGTTTGGGGGTACCTAAAAGTATTTTTCTGCATTTTATTCCCTTGACTATCAAATCTCAATTTATTTAGGCATCATAATTTACAATATTGCTAATAACAAAATTTTGACTTATTTGACAATATTTCAACTGTACCCCACTACCATGTCAGCATCCATCCACCATTACCAATTCTCGGTGCACTATTTTAATAAACACACACACAATTTTAGGGATCATACCTGTTGGTGCTGAGAGCTCACATCTGGTTCTGTGCTCAGGGATGACTTCTGACAGGGTTCTGGAGACTAAATGGAGAGCTATATTTAACCCATATCAGTTATAAGTAATACAAATGTTCTTCCCTCTATACTATCACTCACTATTTTTAAGCTGTTTCTATCTAGAAAAACTTTACTGGTGATTTATTTTCCTAAGCTTTCGTGTCTGCCTTTCTTCCCCTGGTGGAACAGGAAGTTTTCATCATTAATGATCAAGATCTAAAATCTCTTTGGTTTTTTTTTTTTTGTTTTTTTTTTTTGGTTTTTTTGGGGGGGTCACACCCGGCAGTGCTCAGGGGTTACTCCTGGCTCCATGCTCAGAAATTGCTCCTGGCAGGCACGGGGGACAATCTCTTTGTATGTGACACACTATGCTACTTTTTATTACTCACTTCCAGATTTATGTTTTGATAACTCCATGAGAATTTATCATTGAAAGAATCACCTGGATTTCAAGTGTGCTTTATTTTGGGTGGTAAGGGAGGGAAAAGTGGAATTTGGGTCACATCTGGTGGTGTTCAGGACTACTCTTGGTTCTATGTACATGGATCACTCAGGGGAATATATATGGTACCAAGATCAAACTGGGGTCAACCACATGTAAGGTAAGCACCTTAACCTTTATATTATCTCTCTGTAAATGACTATGACAACCTTCAGTTGTCTTTTTATAGAAAAGAACCATCTAGAATGTCAAGATTTTAGCATTAAATATAGTATATACATATATATGCATATACATATGCATTTCTGCATTACTACTTATCAAATGCCTTCATATCATACGAGCTCTTGGTGATTAGTTGGGATGGACCAAATAAGCATATGAGAAAAATAAAGGGCATTAATTATTGTGGGTTCACATGGAAATGATGGGGCTCACTTAGAGATCTGTCTTCATTCACAAAGCACTTTGCTCATTTCGCTTCCTTCAAGCCCTGTGCTACTCCCTCCAATGCAGCCCATATCAGTCACTGTTCCCCAGATGCAAATTCTATCAAAGTTCCATGTCTTATGAATCAGAAAGGTTGAATCTAACTGTAAAGATAGGGGTTGGGGGCATTGGTGACTTAGCACAGCAAACACTTATGAAATTTGTAATAACTAAATTGACACCTTCTGCTCCCATATACACCCCCCTCACATGCAGGGCTCCCTAGCCTTGAAATTGCTGATAATCTCCCAGCAAAAATATCAATGTTTCACACTCCTCCCAGGGGCAGGCTAATGATGGCAGCGCAGCCATTTCTCTTTGTTATAGCGCAACTTCCCCGAATTACCCAACAACAAATAGCAGCCTCCATTCAGGGACTGACATTTGAATCTGTTTTTTCTGTAATGGTTATCATTTATCAGTGATCAGCTATGGATGAGTCCCATCTGCTTCTGGCTCATGAATGAAGGTGAGGGGCTGGCACTCATGTTCCACAGAGACTGGAGGCCCAGACAGCCAGCTCAGGCTGAGTAAATGAGGTGTCCGGATTCAAAATGAATAGCACCAATCCAAATTATATTAACTTTTAATGAGCCAAGATTAAAACAGCTCCAGGGACTGAGAGTTCTTAAGGAGGAATAAAAACCCGGGCTGATGAAATACCATTTGCACTAGCTTTTGCAGAGGTTGGGATTCTGTTTTCTCGGAATTCTGTACATCTTCTGAGCAGCTGAGGTGCCTATTAAATACATATTTCAAGTGATGGTTTGCATCTCAGCGCCTCTTTAATGGAGGCCTCAGAGATAGGATTTGCACCAGAGAGAAGAGATGCCTTGGGAAGCTTCCAACATAATTAAACTCATTATGGAGACCCATTCAGAGAACCCAGAATGACGTGAAAATTTGAGGACATCGCAGAGTCTTAAAAACTAGAGTGACTAGGTTAGAATGATAGGACAAATAGGATAGGGAAGCTGCCTTGCACATGGCCAGCTCAGGTTCAATCCCCAGTACCCCGAATGGTCCTCTGTGTTCCACCAGATGGGATCTCTGAACACAGAATCAGGAACTTACTTGGTGAGGCCCCGCCTAAAACAGAAATATTAAAACAAATTACTAACATGGGTTTGGAAGAAACTGCAGCTAGATACTCTAAAATATAATAAAAAGGTCAGAGAAATAGTACAGGGTTAGGACTTTTGTGCCTGTAACTAACTCCAGTTTGAATTCTAGCACTGTTTGTTGTCCTGAATACCACCAAAAAAAAAAAAAAAACTGAGCACTGCTGATTTTGGTCTCAAGCCCCTTCAAAAATGGAAATAGAAATGAAATATGACAGAAAACACAAATGCAAATCTCTGTTTAAAAGCCAATTTGGTCACTGAAAAGTCAAATAATTCATTTCCTTGCTAAGCTAAACAGCTAAATTCTGTTGGTAGAACTATTGGACATCACTATGTGATCACCTTAAATCTAGACATGGTGGGGCCCGGGAGATAGCATGGAGGTAAGGCATTTGCCTTTCATGCAAAAGGTCATCGCTTCGAATCCCGGTGCCCCATATGGTCCCCCGTGCCTGCCAGGAGCAATTTCTGAGCATGGAGCCAGGAGTAACCCCTGAGCACTGCCGGGTGTGACCAAAAAAAAAATCTAGACATGCTTCAACTTAAGTTAGAGTCAATATTTTTCCACTTACATAACAAGTATTTACCAAATTCCTATAGTGTACAATGCTTGATGTTGAAATAATAATGGTGAAAGAGAAAAAAAAAAAGATGATTTTCAACCACTAAGCCCACAAGTACAAGAATCAAGTAATCCCACTTTGCAACAAGTAATATTTAGATATAAAACATCTAGTAATAACAAAAATAAGATAAAATGGCCCAGTTTAGGTAAAATGGATTGAATAAATAAGTTAATGGAGATGACAGCTGAAAACTAAGGCATAAGAAATAAAAACTATTACAGAAAAAAAAGAAAAAATCAAAGCTTAGGAAGAAAGTAGAATATGCGCAAAAATCCTGAGGTAGGAAAATGGAATCTGTTAGGGTCTGAAGAAGCTCCAGTAAGGTTGAATATTGTTGTGAATAGGGAAGGTGCAGAGATACTCAGGGACAGCTCAAAATCATTTTTTGTTGGTGGAGGCTATCCCTGGACATACTCAGGTCTTACTCCTGGCTCTGCACTCAGGGGTCACTTGTGATGGAGATCAGGGGACCATACGTGGCACTGGCATCAAAACCACGTCAATTTACAAGTTAAACATTCTATACGTTGCACTATCACTCCAAACCTGAGAATCATAGAATCTGACTACAATATTCTAACAGAATTGATCAGGATAAATTCTTTGGAGTTTATGTTATGATTACTGGGAGTCATTGATTAAGTTTTATGGCAGAGGAATGGGATCTGGTGAGCTCCACTTCAGAGCTTTAGTATCTATAATTGGAGCCGTAGGCTCCAAAATGAGGATCTGGTGAGCCGTGGGTCTGGAAGCAAGCATTGATGCAGAAAATAATCCACACAATGAGAAAGTACAAGAATGAGTTCAAGAAATCCAGCACTCCAGCAAGAAATATCACCACACAGGACTTCTGCTCCTAAGAAGGAAAGCAGTGGAGGAATACCAAAGAATGAGCCTTCCTCAGACCTCTGCTTTTATTGATAAGAACAAGGACACACCCTTGGGTGGGAAAGAAATATCTAATAGTGAATAATCCAATAATTCCATCACCAGATCACACCCTATGGTGGAGTATGAATATTCATTATGGTGGGACCAGTAATTCAATAAGTATCAATTCATCTTCTAAAAAATGATATTTTTGTTTTGTTTTGTTTTGGGGGCCATACCTGGCAGTGCTCAGGGCTTACTTCAAGTTCTGCATTCAGGGATCATTACTGGGGGTAAGGGAACCTACATGTGGTTCCTGGTATCACTGTACTATCACTCTGTCCCAGAAAAAAAATATGTTCTTAAAGGCTGTTTTACCAGTACTCTTGTACACAATTACATAAAAAATACAATTAAAATGTATTAAATGTAAAAATTAAGCACATAGAGATTGAACTTCAGTAAGACTTTATTCCTCCTAAATGGAGGCTTTGTTAGTATTTCTCCCACCTCCCTCAAAGAAAGGTCAAGTTCAATGGTGCTTGATAACTTTGTTAGTACGTAGATTCTCTTCAAAATGTTACCTTTCTTTGTAATTGCAGTTTCCTAATAGGAGTCAAAAAATTAAAACTGTCATGGGTCTTGAATTTCCACAAATTCTCTCAAAAACTTCTACCTACTAAAGAGTAATGGTGTAGCTAATGATTGGGCCCTATATAGAAGGTCAAGATGATATCATCTCCTTTGGGGAAACAGTCATGAGCAGTCAATTTGGGGCTTATGGGAAGGACCCTAACATTTGGGGGCTCATCCGGGATTGAATCATGGTAACTCAGTCATCAACAAATTGCCTACGTCCCGCAGATATCACCGAGACCCTTTCTAGGTAGGTGAAGGGAATGGAGTTCAGAGAGCAAAGGGGAAAAGCTGCACATAGTATCATTCCTCAGGTCCAGAGGTTGTGTAAGGATGCCCCATTCATCAGGGAAGGTAGGTTTGACCACCAACACTATCAGGGACTATACCAGCATGGGTTCAAGTCCCACTCAGAGGTGTGCTGGCATTGCCACCAAGGATGATACATAGGTTTGAGTTCTACCCTGGGACCTCGTGGTTTCAGTCCCACTGTGGGTTCCAGTGATTCCGCATCTCTGTCTTTGTGTCCTACATGCCGTGTTTTTATTGTACCACTGTCTTGTTTGGTCAGAACTTAGAGAGAAATTCTGCAGAGAATATCATCTCCTTGGGGTTAGTGAAGTTTGGTTTAAGTTCAGCAAAATTTTGGGCTGTGTTATGAGCCTGTTGTTAAATCTTGTATCTGTCCTTGTATAGCTAGGTTTGCAAGTTTAGTATTAATTATTCCACCAGAGATACATCAAACATCATAGTAATTGGGAAATTTTCACTAGGATAGCTGAGAACCATTAAAAGTCTAACAACATTATAATTTCCCTGGAACTATGTAAACTTATATTAAACCGCTAAAGTTGGATATAAAATTTAGTTTACAGTGGGGCACAGAACAAAACAGTAGCTCTAAAATCAAATACAGCTATAACACAAATTTAACCAGCAATATAGTGACCCATGCTAATAGGATCAAGAGATCAGCCTAGAAGTTAATTTTTTTTTTTTTGAGATAACCCTGGTGCAGGAAGTTCTGAAAGCAGCTTTTCCTCAGCTGGTCTTTAGTGTGTCTTGGATCCTCCCTTTTCTTCATCTTAACCTTCTGTGTTAGGCTGTTGAGGTCTCCTCAATAAGCCGCTGCAGGTCTGGGGTCTGTGGTCCTTAAAAAAAGTGCCTCAGTAGAGGAAAAATGGTAGATGTCAGCATCTGGGATGCTACCCAAAGTCTTGACCTCTCTCCCCTTCACTGCCTGCTTCTGACCCACCAGAGGAGGCCTCTGTCACCATAGATGGTGAGGCAGCTGAGTGAGGCTGGGGGATGAATTGACAGAACTTATGTCAATTGGGAGTATATCTACTACCTTTCACTGGCATTCCACCAAGTCAGGATACTTAGCAAATTTTGGTCCCCTCTCTCCATTCAGGAGATCAAACTCCATAGTCTCTCCTTCACCAATGGGACACAGGAACTTTCTTGAATTGTTTCTCTTAATAGCTGTCAAAAATAACTGGATATTTATTTTACAATGGCTATGACAGTGTTAACTTCTATGGTGTTGATGTGAAGATGAAATAATTTTGTACATTAAAACTCTGCTTCCAGAGTGCCCAAGACACTCCACAATATCCTTTATTCATGCCCAGCCCATCTCTCCCTCATATCCCACACCACATTGTTTGATCATCTGAGTTTCACAATTTTATCATTATTTGATACTACTTATCCCTCTGTGAGATCCAAATTAATTTGTAATCATTGTGAGATACAAGATGAATGTAGAATCGCTGGCACCTTCCAAGTTACATACATAAATTTCTCCTTTGGCCATGCTTAAGGAAACTGTATGGAACAATAATTGAGAGAGGAGTGAATATCCTTCTAATGTTAGGAAGAAAAGAAGACAAACATCCGGGCCGGGGCCGGGTGGTGGCGCTGGAGATAAGGTGCCTGCACTAACCTAGGACGGACCACTGTTCGATCCCCCGGTTCCCCATATGGTCCCCCATGCCTGCCAGGAGCGACTTCTGAGCGCATAGCCAGGAGTAACCCCTGAGCGTCACCGGGTGTGACCAAAAAACAAACAAAAACAAACAAACAAACAAACAAAAAAGAAGACAAACATCAAGATACTGCCCCTCCAGAACCACCAGATATCAAATCATATAGTGATTGAATACATAGAGGAACAGTTCTGTGTTCTGTATAACCCTTAAAAAGCAATGGGGCCAGAGCATATGGGTCTTGGATTGCATGCTCCCAATACAGGGTCTATCCTCAGCATCTCATACTGAACACAAAGCCAGGAGTAGACCTTGAGCACTACTAGGTATGACCCAAACCCTTTTTCCTCCTAAAAAAAAGCCCCAGCTACTCCAACAGTCACCAAAGAAGCTATACAATGACAAATATTGTTACCTCCATTGGCAAAGAATAATTTAAATTTGCTACTTTGCTCACTAACATGTCCACTACCAAGGATGAATAGATGACCTTCAGAATGATGGAAAGAAACCATGGAACACCATTTTGCCTCCCTGAGTTGGTTCTAATTTCTGAACCTTCAACCATCCTAAATCTTTTTGCTCCTCTGTCAGTTGGTTGCCAAGTGACAAACAGTCACAGTGATCAGTTTCACTTGATCCTCATGTCACATATACTCTTGTATGTATATATACTTGGTCCTCCTGCCATATATACCCTAGATTTAAGCACTCTGTCAAGTCCTAGTACTCCCATTATGAATGATTTATGGCACTATGACAGCATTCCCATGCTGATGCAATCTCAGCCATCTGCTGATCATTAGGATGGTCTCTAGTCTCCTTTATCATTTGACCACTGTCCAAGGGGGCTGCATCAATTCTAACTTATTCAGGGAAATCTCCAGGCCTTACTCCCACCTATCCCTCACTAACTCACATCCTCTCTACTGCATAGAAATACAGTCAAATGGCAGCACTTCTACTTAGCTCCCTCCCCAACCTTTCTTTCCCTGCTGCCTTAGTGTAAGAGTGCCCCTACCACTGGGACCAGCTTCTCCAAGAGCTGCTCCACTCTAAATTCCACACTTCTCTGTCATTACAGTTCCTTTCATATGATCAAACCTTCCCTCTGAGGGATAGAATATCTCAATCTTTCCCTAACTTAACAAAAATTTTATTGATTGAAGGTCTATGATTTACAATACTGTTAATGATAGTTTCCCATGTCCATGATTTAAACAGTACACCCATGACCAGCATATCCATTTCCTTCATGCAAAGACCAAAATTTCCCTCTCTATAATGTCTAACTCTCAAAATCACTTTTATGAATCAATTCTCCAAATTGGGGTATACTTTAGCCTTCGCTGCTAACTGGTTGTTTATAATTTTGGTCTTGAGCTTTGGGATTGTGTTGTTTGTTTGTTTGTTTGTTTGGGGGCTACACCTGGCACTTCTTAGGGTTTATTCCTAGCTATTTACTCTGGGTCACTCCTGGTGAAAATCCAGGAACTATATGGGGTGACTGAAAGACCAATCCTGGGTCAGCCACATGCAAGGCAAATGCCTTCCTCCTGTACTATCTTTACAGCCTTTTCTGTGTATTTATATATCCCACTATTAGAAACACATTTTGCATATACACAATGAAATATTATGCATCCCCTCTTTGACAATCATTTGACTTTGAACTTCCCCTTCTGCAAACTTCATGTGACCATTTTTGTCTCTTTATCCCTCACTTCCCAGTTTCTTGAAGAACTGTACTGCACTCCTTCATTGCCTTTTCCTTCTTTTATTTTTCATTGCAATTTCAGACTGTACTCTAAATGTTCTAATTAGACCATCATGAACCACAAATCCATTCCATTATTGGCCTCATTTCAAGTCTCAGCCTCCTTGGCACCTCAGTAATAGCTAAAGTTGCTCAACCACCCCAGCCAACTGGAGCTGCTCTTATTACTTGTCTTCAGCACACCAGCCTCCTCCCTGTAAGCTCCTAGATTGGTCTCTTCCACTTCCTATAGTAAGTACTTGTTTCTCTGCCAGCCCCCAAGAGGGAGGGCTTCCTATGTCTTTACCATAATGTTTTCATTCTACAGAAATGTGTGGGATTCTGTCTTGACCCTCCAGGTAATATCTAGGCTCAATAGCAGAAGTTTCCTAATATACACCTCTATAAAAAGTCTTCTAATGGCCCCCCTACCTTCCCTACATCAAAACTCTTCCACTCTCCAACTCACTGCTCCCTTAAAAACTTCACCATGCACTTCTGCCAACAACCAAAAACAAGTCATATCTTGAGAGAGAGAGAGAGAGAGAGAGAGATCTCCATAGAAATATTTCAGCTATTTCCAATTCTGTTCCAGTTTCTGTTTTAAATCTATCACTGTTCATTCCTCATTAAGGGCTGGATTAATTTGTCTGTATAGTGTGACTCTAGTGTATAGCCCTACCAATCCCAATCCTACCCATGACAGCTTTTATCTCTTGAATTCCAAACATCACTCTCCAAGAAAAGAATGACATCTTACATCTATGGGATGTTCCATATATATCAAAGACTTGGCCAACTACATTTATTTATTATCTTATAGAATCCTCCAAACTGCTTGATTGTAAGGTATGATGGTTACTATCTTTCTAAATGTAGTAAAACCCAAAAGCTTCTAGTGGCAGGTACTTTCTATAAGGTGACATGACTGTATTTATCTTCTCTAGAGCCATCTCTGCCCTTTCCAGAGTCCTGCATATCTCCTGCAAATCTGTTTACATTCCTTTTCAATTACTCCTTATACCTTTATCTTGTAGTCAATATTGAGAACTTTTTTCAGAAAAGGAACTAGATTATACACATCTGTTCCCTCTCCCTATCCTTCCATTAGGCTGGGAAAATACGATTGCATGCTCAAATGCTTTTGGCATTGGCATCTGAATTTACAATGAGTGCATTACACATATTGACTAGGGGGTGGAGAGAAATTTTAAAGCAAAAGACCTAATTAGCCCAACCCTGTGAGTGATGCTAGCACTGGAAGTGATCTGGTTTTTTAAGAAGTCTAGAGAGAGCAAACATTTAATATTTAGTCTCTGTCTCAAAATCTCTAAATCTTCTCTAATAAGCTTTTAATATAGAACTGTCCAAATGATAGTGGGTTTGCTTGAAATAATTTTCTGCATAGAGAAAGCTATGTGTTTTTTCAATTTTCTAGCAGATAAGCACTCATATTAGTGCTTGAACCCAGTAATTCTGAGAGGTTGATGCAAATTGAACACCCACTGAAAATACTGCAGAGAATAAAGCACTGCTGTCCCAGCCTGCATCACTGTAACAATTGCCTCTTCTCCCTAAAATATTCTGTGACGTCCTAAGTTTATCATGGTTTAAGAGCCTTTATAAAGTAGGCAGGGGAGAGGGAAGGACATAAAATATAGAATCTCAATGCTCTATTGTATTTGTCTTTCTTTAATACAGACCCTGAAAGCATATTTATACCTGTCTAATACATCCATCTACAGCTTTTTTATACAAGATAGTAGCTTTCTAAAATCCACTGATGATTATTACATTTTTATGATGGTGATATGTAGTTACATTTATATTTGAGAAGCAAGTAGATTGATGCCTTACACTAAATGCAAAAAATGGCTTTTTGTCAAAGTGGCAGAAACTATATCTGAGAAAGGCAAGCAAGAAACTCGTGTGATATAACTGTCACAGAAAATAGGATCTGTGGATTGACAATGTGCCTTATTCAATTAGAATGAACTGAACTTTCATACAAGCTTAACATATTCTTATTGAATGACCTTGAACAACCTCTCAATGGTTGGGTTTCTCTCAAAGTCAAATGAGGCAAATCGAATCCCAACATCTTTGAAGAGAAAGGGAAAGAGGGTTCCACTGACACCAGGTGGAATATGCAGCCAATTATTATGCAAAGGCAATGCTCACTCAACAGAATTTATGTTTAGGAAGATGATCATTCATAGTACCTGCCCTAATATTTCAATATCTAGAACATTCTGTATACCCCTGTATAGGTCACACACTTTGTCTCTAATTAAGAGAATGGGAGATTTCAGAAACTATCTGGTGAAAACAACTCAGACACATTGTTTTTTGTTTTGTTTTGCTGTTTTTTTGTTTTTTTAGTTAAAATATAAATATATAGATTTTTATCTTTGTTTTATAATTTTATTTTGATCAAATGGATTACAAATCTTTCACAGTAATTTTTAGGTACATATCGACATTGAATCAGGGGCATTCCACCACCAATGTTGTCCTCCATCCACCCCTGTTTCCAGCATGCATCCCACATCCCCCCTTATTGCCCCCCTGGGCTGCTAGTATAAGTGGTCTCCTGTATGTCTAGCTTGTTGTAGATTGGGTATCAATTCTGTTGTTATTGGCTTTGGATTTAGTATCTAAGTCTGATCAATTTTATTTCTACTCAATGTTCTTATGACTGTTTGATCTTGGTACTCTCCATTATTTCCCCCTCAATTTGTGTGGTTGAACAAGATTCATTGTTTAAGCACTCAGGTTCTTTTTGGTAATGGGCTTGGCAGGTCTAATGAGCATGACCACGTGAGTTTTCTGCATGCTTAGAGGCCAAGTCAATGATTCCTGATTTCTTTGCAGCCTATCAGGAGACTTTTCAAGAACAGTGGGCTAGAAGTGGGGTCAAGAGCTACCAGGTCCTCTAGAATAGCTCTGATAAGCTCAAAAGGAGCATAGTGGCTATGATCAGAGAACAGATGGAAGGTGGAAATTGTAACCCAGCAACGTTAGACCACCACCTTTGACAATGGTTCTTTCTACAGCTCCAAGCCAGGTGCCCAAGTTGGATTTGTCAAATTCAGTACATGGTGGCCATTCCCAGGGTAGAAACATATACAAGTTCAATTTTAACTTGCATAGCTGCATATCTGCAAGCTGTCTTTGTGGCCTTCTCTCAGCTAAATACTGAATCCCAACCCAGTGTCTGACACCACATAGGATCTCACAAATGTGAACTGACTGAACAATCTGACTTCTGAGTGTCTCCTCCTTCCTATAAAGTATAAAATATTTTAAATATTTTTTTCACCAACAATCACTTCATTGGATGGTTCAGAAGCCCAGGGGCCCAGAGATAGGTAAGGCGTTTGCCTTTCATGCAAAAGGTCATCGGTTCAAATCCCGGTGCCCCATATGGTCCCCCGTGCCTGCCAGGAGCAATTTCTGAGCATGGAGCCAGGAGTAACCCCTGAGCACTGCCGGGTGTGACAAAAAAAAAAAAAAAAAAACAGAAGCCCAGCAAGTATAATGATCATCCAGATACTTCCATCCCCCAAATTGTGATTTTATGCAAGAATTTACTTTGGAGAATGCAAGATCTGCTGGGAAATAGAAAACAGAATATGGAAAGACAAGAGTTCTTGGGTTTGGTAATAAGCAGGTCACCAGTATGAGTGACAGAACACTCCTGACTATAGGCTTTGAACAGTCCTCAACCACTCTAAATTGGCAGAAGAAGAAAGGAAGCCAAGGTATACTACCCAGAGCAGTTTTAATCCAGACTGCATGCCTGAATATCTTACAAATAATCATGGTGACTGGTAAAACAGGAAGGCAAATGGGCCATTTCCAAAGCCCTTTATGGGTTAGCAGTCTGTGTGCCCAACTCCCAGGACTATCAAAGACAAGAGCAGCCACCTTTGTTGTGCTCAGTCTTCTTTGTGCCCCAGTACTTTCTGAATAAATGCAAAAGAAAAGTCTTCACAAAATTTGTGTCATGGAGTTAGCAGAAAGGAACAATATTTGGCTGAGATATGGAGGGCTTATGTGGGAAATGAGAGCTGGTACATTTTGTTTAAATTAATTAAGATTGACCTTAAGATGGGCTTGGATGATGGATGGATGGAAGAACCTCTCTCTGCCCTCCCAGGCCACGTAGCCCCACCTTCTCCAACCGACGGGTCATCAGGTTCAGGAGGACGGAGGGCAGAAATCTTACTCACAAGCAAGCTCCAGGAAATATCAGCTTTATTCAGGCCCTGGCCAACATGTGTAGTCTATAATCATAAACCTATTTAAGCATGGTCTTAGCTTGCCCTGCGTCTTAATTTCTTTCAGCCATGTCTACTCCTGCTACTTCCCCATCTAGGCAAAATCCCTTTGACCTTCTGGTCAAAGCCTTATCTAACCTTCCCAAGACCCCTCCCAAAAATGGAAGGGTCTTTCTAGTAGATAAGGTTACACCAAGAATAGGTGTAGGGTTACAGTGCATGCTGGAGAGAAACTATTTCTAGGTTGGAAAGAAATGAAACTTCATAGCACAGAGGCTCTAGCTCAAAGTTCCCATGCTTTGCATGGGATTTGAGGGGTTGTGCTTGATCAGCTGGTATTTGAGCACCATTAATAGGGATCCTAATCAAAGAACCAGAATGGGCCCTGAAGCTATAGAGGTGCATTCAAAGTGACCTCACCATGGACCCTCATCAAGAAGGAAGAGTTGATAGAACTATCTAGCTCCACCTCTCAAATAGAGGGGGAAACAAGAAAGGGTACCAGGACCAAACAGATATATGATCACTAACAGTAAGCAAGACACAGAGGGGACCACTTACTCTAGCAGCCGGAGGGGTGATGGTGGGGGATATGGGTTGCAGGAAGGAAATGGGGGTGGAGGGAGGACAAATTTGGTGATGTGTATTCCCCTGATTCAATGTTAATATGTACCTAAAATACTACTGTGAAAGATATGTAAGCCAATATGGTCAAAATAAAACTTAAAAAATTTTTAAAAAAATAAAAGAGTTGAAATAATATGTGACTCACCCTCTTCTCCCAGAAAAATCCTGAGAAGCTCTGCTATGTCTCTGAAAATTCTTCATCTCTTGCTCCCTCCATCCAATCACACACAAAGATATCAGGTTGAAACCACTAGTGAGAGAGATCTATCAATGAACACCCCCTTCCTTCCCTCCTCTATCCCCAGATGACACCTTTTCAGGCCAGGTTCAGACCCCCACAATTTGCCTCCATAGTTCCATCACCTGATTCCTACCAGGGATAATTAAGGCATTTAGCTTGTCTACTAAAAAACTACTGACATATTAAGTCTTTTTCTTCCCATACCTTTATAAAATAATGATCCTTTTATGCCAAACGCTCATTACAATAACAGTTCCCAAGCCTGGTGTTAATTGTGTCTCTCGTTATACAGTTACAGATCACACCGACTCTGGATTGCAAAGTGCAATTATTTTTATGCATTAATACCCAGTGCATCTGAAGAAATATATGTCACCTAGTAATTAGGGGAAGGGGCTCTTTGCTGCACTCCACATTTCATAATTATTAGAAGAAAGAGTTGCTTTTTAAAAAATCCCGTTAGTCTGCATGTCTCCAAGAAACTGAGGCAGATCAGTGTCTGAGTTCTGTTTGTGACTCAGGAAAGCCATTTTTCTCAGATTAGAACGCCTAAGATTACCCAGCAGTGCAGTTCTTTGCCTCCTCATATCTCACTGTGAAAATACAAAGACATCCTAATGATAGCCACTCAGCCACACGACAACATACAAGAAATGCCTTCAGCTACAAGTGAAAGCAATGCAGAACCCCACTAAGCTTAATAAGTGAAGATGGTATTTCTGAAAACCCAATCTGTATTAACCTGTAATAACCTCTCTTCTGTTATAACCTTTAGAGAAGAAATGTGGAGGATGTTCAAGGAACTTAAAGAAACCATGGGACCACAGCCAATAAAACACAAGAGGATATGAGAGCATAAATTAAAAAAAAAATCTCCAAACAACAGAACTGAAAAACTTGGTACATGAAATAAAAATCTCAATGGAAGGCCTCACTAGTGAAATAACAACTTCTGAGGACAGAAGCTGTGAGTTCAAAGGTGAGATGCAAAGAAACTTCAGACAACAGAAGATAGAAAAACAAACCTTGAAAATAAATAAATAGATGGTGGGGCCGGAGAGGTGGCACTAAAGGTAAGGCATCTGCCTTGCAAGCACTAGCCTAGGACGGACCGCAGTTTGAACCCCCACCATCCCATATGACCCCCCCCAAGCCAGGGGCGATTTCTGAGTACATAGCCATGAGTAACCCTTGTGCATCAAATGGGTGTGCCCCCCCCAAAAAGAAATGAATAGATGACACAAGGATTTTGGAGTGAATTTAAGAGAACAACATAAGAATCATCAGTGTTTCAAAGGGCAGAAAGAATCTCTATGTAGAAGCAACTGTCAAGGATATCATTGCTGAGAAGTTCCCAGCATTCTCCATGAAAGTGAAGCTAAAGGCATCTTAAATGACTAATCAGTGAAAACATAAAAAACAGGTAACACTACATTAAAATAGTAACCTTCTGGAACTCAAAGGAAATGATGACCAGAATACAAAGACTTCCTATAGAATTGGAGAGATTATTTCCATCTGACAAGGGGTGAATATTCAATAGATAGATGATAGATGACAGACAGACAGACAGACAGACAGACAGGTAGGTGGGTAGGTAGGTAGGTAGGTAGGTAGGTAGAGAGAGAGAGATAGATGATAGGTAGATAGATAGATAGATAGATAGATAGATAGATAGATAGATAGATAGATAGATAGATGATAGATAGATAGATAGATAGATAGATAGATAGATAGATAGATAGATAGATAGATAGATAGATAGATAGATAGATAGATAGATAGATGTTACTGGTAGAATTTAACAAAAAAAACATGCAATCCCATCATAAAATGGGGAGACGAAATTAACAGAAACTTTCCCAAAGAAGAAATACAGATGGCCAAAAGGCACATAATAAATATATATCCCTATGTACATCAGGTATATGCACACACATATGCACATTAACCAAACACCTACACTTGTTCACACACACATAGGGTCATACGCTTGCCATATACTAAAATACACTGGAAGATTTTTGTTCAAGTGAACTTCCCCTAACCAGAGTGGAAGAGGGGATGGTTGTGTTTTCTGCATCCCAGTAGACTCTCCTGATCACATATTGGACCACAGTGACAACAGTGTTGCTCAAAACTGAATCCCAAGTAGAGATGTCAATCCTCTCCCCATGTCTATTGTGGTTCAATCCCATAAAGAATTGGGTAGAACATTCCTAGAAACTACTTTCTACATTTTTGCTTTAATGTGCCTCTTTTGGAGAGCTAATTGGCCTTTCTTTTGGTTTTTCTTCAATCTTTTGACATTCCCCTTATAAAATGAGCATACTTACTCATATTCATGACCACCAAATAATAAATCATCTACCCATGCACAAGACAAATCCACAGTCTTCAATCCCCTTTCTCTTGTCTTTATCCTCTAACTCTCTGGATAATGAATGCTGACACTCTGCTAAGTCTCTTTCTCTCACTAGCAGTAACTGAATCAGAAATAGAAAAACCCTCCCAGACACTATCCTACACAAATATTCTGTCCTTGGAAGTTTTCGTACATCTTTCTATTTGCATTTTACTATAACTTCTTTGTTGAAGCAAACAATGCTCTGTGAACCACACCGCCAAATATGACCCTAATTTAGAGAGTAATTTCTAAATTTTTGCCACTATACAATGGTCTGGGACAGAACCATTTACTCCCTCACAGTAATTTTTCTGATTCTTCTGGATGAGAGAACTCCTGAAGATTTGGGCTTGGGTCTGTGCTCAGGCTCACATGAGTTGTCCCAGATTTCTGATACTAATCACATCAAGCATTAATGTGGGAGAACAAATAAGGTTCTTGCTCTAAAACATCTCTATTCCTGAATTGTAAATAAGAACTAAGACACAGAATAAATGAAATTTGAAGTATATCTAGATCAGAAGTCATGGTTGGAGCACCCAGCACAGAATTATTCTGGTTCCTACAGCAGCACTATATCTGATTAGAACAGAAAATGTGAGAAGAGGGGGACCAATTCAGAATATTAAGACCTCCTATTGCACAGATCCCCAAAACCTCCTTTATAGACATAACCAGATAGCAGAAACAACTAAGAGGAGGGGCTATGTATACATGGCAGCTCATAAAAGCAGGGAAACTGAGGATGGAGAGATAACTTAGCAATAGGGCATTTGCCCTGCAAGTAGCCAACCCAGAAACAATAGTGGTTCGAATCCCGGCATCCCCTATGGACCCCGTGCCTGCCAGGAGCGTTTTCTGAGCAGATAGCCAGGTGTAACCCCTGAGTGCAGCCAGGTGTGGCCCAAAAACAAACAAACTAAAAAGGCAGGTAAAGTGAGATGTGCAGTCACAGACTGCAAAAATAGAAGGGCAGAAGTTTCAGACTGTTGAGTAGTGAGAAGAGAGGAGCAACAGGGTGGAGTTGCTGTTTCAGATGAGGGTGTTCTTGTTCCTGAACCACTGAAGCCTGCAGAGATACACCTACATGAACTGCAAAATTTATGTAAAATTGAAAAATAAAATTAAAATTACATTAAAATGGTAAAATAAAAGTGCTATGACATTGAGGATATGTGATGTTCAGTGTGCTAATCTTAGACTCTGTTCACAAGAATATGTCACTTGTAGGTATCCACTATAACATGACTGCCCCAACAATCTCCCACAGTCCATAAAATTAATGTCTTCGGGACCCTACTTCAAAGAGCAGAGCCTTAACCCCTGCCAGCAGCATGCACATAACCCACAAGTGACTACCAGGTAAAGGTAGAATTCAGCCTCACATCAGTATTTACACCACAGTAATTAGCTATCACCAATAATCAGGTTCAGTCCTCCCTGACACCACTGCTTGAAATCATAATCCAACGTATAGCAATCTTAAAATGAAGGGAACTGAGATGCAGTTTTTTGAGAAATTAAGAAATTTTTATGTCCTATTCTCCCAGAATGCCTTTCTTCATCTGATTTTAGTATATTCAGATAGGTTCCTTATTTTTGCTGAAATTTGTTTCTCTTTATCTCTCTTCCTCTTTTTCTCTTTCTACCTTTCACTGTTTCTCTCTCTCTCTCTCTCTCTCTCTCTCTCTCTCTCTCTCTCTCTTGCAACTACTTACAGGCTCTACATTTAAGGCACTCAGGGATCATGTGTTTGGGGAACCATACAAAACAGCAAGATCAAATACACGTCACATACTTTTCAGGCAAACATCTACCTGTAATATTATCTGTTTAGCCCTAAGTTATACTCTTACCAATGTCTACTCCAATAGGTATCTCTTGGGCATGAATGGAACTTAGAAGCCTTCTGATCTTCTGAGGTAACTGTTGGGCATAAGTTAGAGAGAGACATATGTTCGTAAACTCAGAGAAAAACATGAGAATGCAAAATACAGCAGATTATTTTCATAGCTAGCTGAGGGTCTAAGAATTCCACCTGAGAGAAGGCTTCCAGTCAAAGACCATGAGATAGAACTCCACTCAGGTTATATAGCTGTACAGCATCAATCTAGACCCACTCAGTGATCTTTCTATTGTCACCTGTCACAATTCAAAGAATACATCTTTTATTTTATTGGGTCCCATTTAATATTAAAATTCAGATAGCCTGATTCCATTGTAACAGACATTGATATCAATGCCTCCTTTACCTACCTCTCTTATCCAATACCCACTAAGGATGCCCTGGCCATCTGGTCCCAACTGGTGGTCTCCTTTCATCTCCAACTCCTATCTGAAGAGAATATTCCTATAGGCATACAAGCTAACAAAGTGAGTATAGACGCTAACAAGCAGTTTAGCAAAAAGCAGAAACTTTCATGGGGAAAGCATAAGCAGAAATTTTCACAAGGAAAGCAAACTTCTCAAGGTCCTACATTCCCTCATTTTTAGAGGATCACCTCTGACCGTGCTTGTGTGTCTAGGGGTCCACATCAGGGTAAGAAGGTGTTCATAATTGGTTGTTCTCCTAAAGTCACTGCACATTAATAGTCACATTTAGCAGGAACACCATGACTATTAGCATTCTTGTTCTGTTCCTGTGAGCTGGGTCAGCTAGATGTGCAGGGGTTCCTTCTCGTTCAGGTGTGACTCCACGAAGAGAAAGATTTTTGCTTCTTCTTCAATCCTGCAACTTAAACAGCTGTTGGGGTGGAAAGAACAACATAGGGCCCTAAAATCTAATTGCCTTTCCTGTACTGGTTCAGAAAAAGATAGAGCAATGCCTTCCACATGTGGTGCAATTGATGCCAATGGTCTTAGCTCATTGAGTTAAATTCCAATGACCCTTTCTTGGCGTTATTCCCTGGAAGCCTTCCTGTTCCATATATTTTTTTGCACTGCTTATGATGAACAGAGCTATCATTCTTTTTTTATTATTTTATTTAGACACCTTGATTACATACATGATTGTGTTTGGGTTTCAGCCATGTAAAGACCACCCCCCATCACCAGTGCAATGTTCTCTTCACCATTGTCCCAAATCTCCCTCCTTCCCACCCAACCCCCGCCTGTACTCTAGACAGGCTCTCCATATTTTCCTAGAGATTTTACCACCTTAGAAGTCATTAAAAGGTACGATCACTAAGTAGTAATAAAAATGATCAGACTTAAATACCAAACCAACCCAAGTTTTCCCCACCCTTCCCCCAGCTCTAGGGTGGGAAGGGCACAGGGTGTAGGGTGGGCAGATGCTGGCTTCCGGCTCTCTATCTATCCTCTCTGGAGCTGGAGGCAGGATCTACCCAGCATGGGGTTTTGGGGAAACCCCTTGTGGAAGGACTTCTCCCTAACTTGGGTGCACTGGGAGCCTTCATAAGCCTCCAGCTGTCCCCTCTTCTGCCCCAGGCCTCCAGGCCTTATGGGGTGGCAGACAGGCTGCCAGACCAGGTGGGTGTCGGGGGGTCCCTCCTAGATGGGGTCCCAAGTTTCCGCCTCCCTTTCCCCAGCTCTAGGGTGGGATGGGCACAGGGTGTAGGGCGGGCAGATCCTGGCTTCCGGCTCTCTATCTATCCTCTCTGGAGCTGGAGGCTAGCCCCCAGTCGTCCCCTCTTCTGTCCAGGACTACAGGTCTACCCTGGGTTCCAGTCCAGGCAGCCAGAAATGGTGGGTCCTAACTTGGGGTGTGCTGAGATTTGCTCAGTTGCACTAAGTGTCACTGGCAATTTCTGACCAGTTTACATATGGAAACCACGCGCACTGCATGTATTAAGAATATTCCCTATCCTTATGTTATGTTTTGCATATCCAGAATGTCCATTTTATATTCTGACCTTTCCCACTCACCTACAAAGCTTATTTGTACTCCTTTACTCTCACCCTCCACATATCACCAACCCACATTACTCTTTTTAACTTCAGTACTGCACAATCCTAATCACAGACCAACGCCATGCATTGTGTGTAACAACCCTCAGAGACATATTTCAAGAGACATACAATGGACACAGATTTCTTTCAAATATTCCATGTGTTTTTTCTTTGACAGCTATAAGTCTTACTAAATATTCTCTTGTACAGAGACGGTTCTAACCACTTTTTATCTTCTCTTTATGACCTGTTCAATAAGGAATTTTGGTGAAAGAGTCCCCCAATTTAATGCCTTTGATTGAACCATGTCATGGGGATAGTTGGACTTGTTCTTATAGCCCCCTTATGCGCCAATAACACCACGTGGCATTGTTGCTTTTTTGCATAGACACATTAAAATGGGAAAATACTATACATGTAAATAAGATCCTATCTAATAGAGATTGGAACACACAAGTCTTGTAGTGCAAAGGGACCTTATACCCTGAACACTGACATAACGACCTGGCACAGGCCTCAGAAGAAAGGGCATTTTCCATTCACCCCTGAACCATGGAAGTCATCCACAAAACATCCAAGTTTCTCTATAACATCACTAGGAAGCAATCCTCTATCACGGAAGATCCTACCACTGCTCAGACATCAAACTGCTCAAAAAGAGTCTTCCCTTAACATTGAGAAGACTTAACAACAAGGACCTGCTTACAGGACAGGGCTTCCTGCATGCCCTTTAATTATGAGGTGAAATGAGAGGACGCTCCACATCCTGACTTCAGTGCAGGATATGCACATTCCAGGATCTTTAATACAGAAACATGATACCAACAACAGAGTGTGGAAAATAAAAGAGTGTTGGCACTACAGACAATGTCTTGGATTAGATGATCTAGCTTGCCTGGAGCCTAGAGTTGGTCTTGTGCCAGGAAACGTCAGGGATAGGGTCTCTTTGTATTTAGGACAAGGTTATTCCTTTCCATGCCCCTCATATTTTGGTGGGCCTATGCAAACAACAATTGCCACTCTAACACTGTTTTTACTGTGCTCCTTTGACTCCAATCCTTAAGAAAAAAAAACCACTTAAATTTTGAGGTTAACTTAAACTAATATGCATGTACATGGAAATGTAACAAAATACTATGCCTCTAATGTTTAAGAAGTTACATAAGTTTTATGGCTTTAGTTGCCTTGTGTGCTGTTCAGAAATATTATAATGTATATAATTATATAATATTATAGTTATAATATTATAATTTGGGAACTTGACGGACAAAGTAATTGTACATGAATTCTGTTTTATTTATTTTAATGTTCTTTGGCCGAAAGTTCAAAGTTAAGATATCAGCAAGGGGACTTCTGAGAATTATGTTATGGGTGATTGTCCTTCCACTGTAACTTTACCTTATCCTCTTTCTTTGCATATTTGTTCTCATAATTAAAAATAAAAATATTTAAAAAATACCAAACCAATCCAATAACAATACAATCGATACTCAATCTGCAACAGGATAGACACACAGGGGACCACTTGTGCTAGCAGTCCAGGGGGGAATATGGGATGCATGCTGGGAACAGGGCTGGAGGGAGGACAACTTTGGTGGTGGGTATTCCCCTGATCCAATGTCAATATGTACCTAACATATTACTGTGAAAGATACGTAATTCACTTTTGTCAAAATAAAAATCATTATTAAAAAATTAAGTACTTAAAAATATTTGGAAATACATGAGACTAATAAACTACTATTGATTAATTAAAAAAAAAGAAGTCATTAAAAGGGAATGTGGTGGGGCCCGGGAGATAGCATGGAGGTAAGGTGTTTGCCTTTCATGCAAAAGGTCATCAGTTCGAATCCCGGTGCCCCATATGGTCCCCCGTGCCTGCCAGGAGCAATTTCTGAGCATGGAGCCAGGAGTAACCCCTGAGCACTGCCAGGTGTTACCCAAAAACAAAAAAAAAGGGGGGGGGAATGTGGCCAAAGATCCATTTTCTGTAACTTCTTCAGGCTGCCCAAGGACTATGGTTTCTGCCTAAGAAGGGTTGAAATCTCATGCTCTCTTAGCTCCAAATGAGCAATTAATTGATTCCGTTCTGAAGCTTCAACACCTAAAAAGATTCAGATCAATGAGACAGGGGAATAATACTTAAACTGATCAGGCCATGAAGCAGTAAATCATACAGCTCTGAGTTACTTCTCCTGACTTCTATTCAGGTTAAGTTACTTCCACATAGGTTATCCAAGAGGAGTTAGCTTTAAGTGAAACCTACTAAAATGTATTTAATTTAATCAGGTACAGAAAGTTTTTCTCTCCACCTTCAAGCTAAATCTTGCCAGATATGTGAATAATTCCAACCTGCTCCTTTGCATAAACACAACAATATTGGAGAAATTTCCATATGGGGCACCCCATTATTTACAGATAATTTCTGGGGATTGGTCAAGGACAGAGCATGTGTTTAAAACTTTACCTGTCATGCCAGGGCTACTCAGGCTTGGCCAATGTAGAGATGAGAAGATCAATTCAGCATGATGATCTGAAGGATGGCCTTTGGCCTCTCATCATCTGTAAGGTCACCTGTCCCACACCAGAACTCAGAACTGCAGAACATTTATTTCTTTTCCTTTCTCTTAATACTGAGAGCAGAGGATGAGAGCAGGGCCCAGTTATGGCCAGTCAGTGCAGATCCAGAAATTTCTAGAAAATCTCTGATTTCCTCCAGCCATTACACCTCTATGGTCTCCATGTCATGTGTAGCCAAGTGCTTGTCATTCAACCTCAACCCCTTTCAACTCTGTTTCCATGAAAAAGGACTCTGGGTCCCCTACCTGACTTGTAAAATTTCCTGTGTGTATGGGAGGGGAGTGAAAACAGAGAGGAAAACTTTCTGCATGTATTTATGCAAATAAACATACTGAAGATGGGGCCGGGCAGTGGCACTGGAGGTAAAGTGCCCGCGGTTCGATCCCCTGGTTCCCCATATGGTCCCCCAAGCCAGGAGCGACTTCTAAGCACATAGCCAGGAGTAACCCCTGAGCGTCACTGGGTGTGGCCCAAAAACCAAAAAAAAAAACATACTGAAGATGATAAGGAGAGAGCAAATACAAAAGTATTTAAACATGTCTAATCCTCCATATCATACAGAAAGTAGAAATTTATTCATTCTCCTGGCCTCAAGTTTATACACTCTCAGGCAGAATGCATGTTGAACACTAGCAATCCACGTCACATAAATTCTACCACTAATATGTAAATTTTATTATACATGTAATTTGAGCAAAAATTAATTATGAATGGCAGGAAGAATGCCCACTATTTTGAGCAGACTTTATTTCTTTTCTTTATCTAAGCACCATGATTGCATACATGACTGTAGTTGGGTTTTAGATATAAAAAGAACACCCCCCTTCACCAGTGCAACAATCCCACTACCAATGTTCCCTATCTCCCTCCTTCCCCACCACATGCTTGGCACTCTACATCTCTCACTCATTAACTTTATATTGATAATTAGTGCAGTCATCTCTCGAACTACACTCACCACACTTTAAAGTGAGCTTTACATTGAGAGCCGGTCTTTCCAGCCCTCATCTTTGTTTTCTCTTGGCATTATTACAATAATGTCTTTTGTTTTTCTTAAAACCCATAGATGAGTAAAACTATTCTGTGTCTATCTCTCTCCTTCTAACTTATTTCACTCAGCATAATGGTTTCCATGTAAATCCATGTATAGGAAAATTTTATAACTTCATCTCTTCTGATGACTGCATAATACTCCATTGTGTATATGTCCACCATTTCTTTAACCACTCATCTGTTGTCAGGCATCTTGGTTGTTTCCAGATTCTGGCTATTGTAAATAGAGCTGCAATGAACATAGGTGGGAGTAAAGGCATTTTTGTATTGTGTTTTTGTGTTTCTAGGGTATATCCCTTGGAGTGATATTGATAGATTATATGGAAGCTTAATTTACAGTTTTTTGATAAATCTCCATATTGTTTTCCATAAACACTGAATTAGACAGCATTCCCACCAGAAGTGAAGGAGAGTTCCTTTCTCCCCATATCCCTGCCAGCACTGATTGTTCTTGTTCTTTGCTCTGTGTGCCAGTCTCTTTGCCATGAGATGGTACCTCATTGTTGTTTTGATTTGCATCTTCCTGATTAGTGATGTGGAGCATTTTTTCATGTGCCTTTTGGGCACACTTTAGACTTTAAAATTTCTTGTCAAAAGTTGACAATTACTAATTTTTCAAAAATATTTAAACTGAACTTCACTAAACTTTAAGTTCCTGATTATTATTTTCAAAACCTTTATATTTTAGGAGCTCATAACATCTTATCATTATCTATTCTTACCCAATAAACATACGAGCTCTATAACATGATTTAAAGCATCTAAACTTCTTTTTCTGACCTATTTTCTCTTTCTCTTCCTCTGAGAGCCCTTTGTCAAAGGCTATAGCTTATATCAAAATAACATTTAAAATATTCTTAAAGAGCAGTGCTAATTTTTTAAATTTCCAATTATCAAATGCAAACTATAACTATTAAAGGTGACCAAAACTGACTCAAGAAACAAACAAATGTCACTATTTTTGAAGACCTTAAGTTAATAATTTGTAAATTACCAGAAATTCAATTTGTGTTCTTATAAGGTAAGTTCAGCCTATTTTAAATTGCCCAAAACTAATGAGTATTATTTTTTAATTTGCTTAAGTTGTATTTGAAAAGAAAAATTCTAGTTAAGACATTAAACCAAAATTAAATAAATTCAGAAGTTATGGTCTCCTACTGTGCTTATAAGTATTCCATGTTAAAATTTTATATGTCATATTAACAAAGTTCTTAGACCATTGCAGAATATAAATTCTCTTGAAATATTTTCAAGATTGTAACCCAGAGAAATTATATTTTTAAAGTATGACCTCATCACACACTTTATTAGTTACTCTGCTCCTTTCTCAACAACTTGGAACATTTTCCAAAATAGTTCTCTTTCTCTAGCTGCTTTAGACATATCATTTTGCAATTTTAGATCTTGTAACCAACATTAAATTTAATACCTGGTGACTGCAATGTTATGAAATTTTGTTATCTCAACAATATTAAGCACTCACAAAATTAACAATATTATCTAAAAAACCTAACCACAACAGAAATGTACAAAATTTATGCACACACATCTTTTTCGACTAAACATTTTGGAAACTATTGGCAAGTCATGTATTCTTAGAAAAGATAATGAGAGAAAGAACTTTGCCACAACTGGATCCTCTCATGTATGCTTTACTGTGACAATTAGATGGTCATTCTGACTCTGAGGGTTCAGAAAGTGTAGCAGCAACAACAGATATTCATCTCTCACAGGTCTAGATTTCATTAGTCCATGTCAAATCCCTATTGATCTAGTTTTCAAGTTGATTCCTTCCTTCTTAGATTGTAGTTGACCTTTTTCTCTGGTACCTGTCTTTCCCCATGGGGGTGATGGAGAGTTTGAGCCATACCTGGAGATCATTCTTGGCAGTGATCATGAGACCAACCATATGTGGTACTGGAGATCAAATCAAAGTCAGTAGTTGCAAGGCAATTACTTTCATCCTCATACTTTCTCTCTAGCTCATATCTCCCTCTTACTAAACGTTATAAAACTGGAATCAGACTCTCATAGCCAGTCCTGTTGAGAGACAGGATTCAAAAAAGGAATGTGGAGAGGATGTAATATTCAGTCCATAATTGGGGAGAAAAAGGTGATTTTAGCTTTCTTTTTTTTTTTTTTTTTTTTTTTTTTTTTTTTTTTTTTGGTGTTTGGGTCTCACCCGGCAGTGCTCAGGGGTCACTCCTGACTCCATGCTCAGAAATTGCTCCTGGCAGGCACGGGGGACCATATGGGGCACCGGGATTCGAACCGATGACCTTTTGCATGAAAGGTCTTACTCCATGCTATATCCCGGGCCCCTGGTTTTAGCTTTCTTTGTATTTCTACACCCTTCCTCCAGAACTGAGCTTAGATGCTGGTGAGGAGTCTTCCTTCCCCATTCTTTGCTTTCTGAACACTGCTTTTCTAGGAGTTGACAGACTCAAAGGTGAGAAAAGATAAGCAGAGTTTTGACCTAGGAAAATGTCTGGTACAGAGTTGGAACTCAACGCACATGATGAACTTATTATCAGGTCACATGGCATGGGAAAAAAATCATGATTCCGAATGGAAGCTCCATCTTATTTACTTCTGTATCCATAGTACTTAATACAACATGGAGTCAGATGCTCAATACATTTTAATCTCTTAATATTTACTCTGGTGCTATAATGTGTGCTATGTAAGACACATCCAAGTGTGTCCCACCAGTGGTTTAAGCTGGCATCTACATGTATGGCAATGAGACAGTCCCTTCTACTCTTATCTGTACAGTTAGGGCCTATGTACAATGTTGTAAGCAATGCCTAAAACCTTCATCTTTTGTAATCTAGAAATTCTCTATTTCTGGTTATTAGCAGCAGATGATGGTCATGGTTGGTTCTCAAAAACCCAAAATTTTTTGGAATATTGTATTTATCCCAGGTCATTGTACCCCACTCTATTCTTATATCCATATTCTATTTCAAGTACTCATAGAGGTATTTATGAAATTTACATGTAGCACACACTGTTAAAGTTTGAAGTAAAGATGCCTTCATGTGATAAAAGAAAGAAGAGGCAAAAATAAAAAGAGATTTTTTTCATTGGCTCTGCAGAACTAGGATGATAAAGGACCTGGATCTGAGAGTGTCAGGGGATTCATGGATGAGCATCAATTCAGTGATATGAAAAATCTAAGTGCTTTGAGTCCTGCAATCTTTGTCTCAATTAAGTAGTGAAGGAATGTTTTCCTCATGCTTCTAGCTCACTGAGTATCATATCAGTAAGCAAACATGCCTTATACGATATCATTTCCATATCCATCTACATGTATCTATCTAGAACATTCTCACCTTCTCTCTTTCTCTCATCTCTATACCCCAATTGAAAATGCACTGATTGTGTTCCAGATTCCTTAAAATAAAAGTCAAATGTAACACAACCCTGTAAGACCTCGTAAGACCAACTTGGCCAATATTGTCCTTTCCCTTTCATTTCACTCTGAAAGTCTTGGTCAATTGGGTATCAGAAAAGCCTGTCAACTTTATTTAATTAAAATGATAAAAAAGAAAACCTACTTTAACATTTCTAATCAACAGGAGGCTAATAAGTCCTGTTACTTCCTGGAGAGGAGACACTATCAAGCATTTGGGAACCTAATTTGTTTCATTAATATTCAAAGGACACAACTCATCCAGAATTTTCCAGGAGACTTCAGAGCCAAACACACCCATAAGAAGGTTTGATTTTGTATATGATGTTAAACAGAGGCTCCTCCCCAAACCAACTTTGGTATCTGATATAAGATGTTGCTTAGAAACTTTATCTTATTTCTTGTTTGTCTGTTTTGTTTTGTTGTTGGGGGGTCACACCCAGCAGTGCTCAGGAGTTACTCATGGCTCTAGGCTCAGAAATCGCTCCTGGCAGGCTCAGGAGACCATATGGGATGCCGGGATTCAAACCACCATGTTTTGCATGCAAGACAAACGCCCTACCACTGTGCTATCTCTCCAGCCCAGAAACTTTATCTTATCTCTTATCTCAATGCCACCCTTTAAATGGTTCTCTATTCCCTGTAATATTGCCCCTCTTCCCAAATTTTTCAACTTGACAAACCTTCAAAAATCACTAGGCCTTTTTCTGGACTGCTGAAAATAACAGGGCTTTGGAACCCATCAAACTAGGCTCACACTCAGATTTATTAATATCTCAGTGGACTTTCAAAAACAATTTAACTTGTCTTTTTAAAAAATATTTAACAGGTATTTGTTGACTAGTCCTGAGCCAGATTCTATAGGAAAACTAGAGAAATGAGAGAGTTGAGCCAATCTGAAGCCCAGTTTTCTTACCTGTGAGCCACAGGGCAGAGTGCTGTGCTATGCTATACTGAGGTGCTACTAAAGTGAGAGGTGGTTAGGAAAAGTGGGGCACAAAGGGCATTTAGTAACCAGCAGTTTTATTTATATGCCCTCAATCCAGGGTTATCTGAACACCTATAATTAAGTGTGTGCATTTGATGGCAAAGTTGTGATTTTGGATACATAATTGCCAGTGGAACCGAGGAGTTAACAAGGCAATATATTAAGTACAATCCAGCAAAAATTCTCTTTGCATGTGCCCTAGACCTTGGTATTATTTTAATGCATCTAACAAGCTATATGAGTCAAGAGCTTTGTATCTATGCTAATGTTTTATGCAACTAGTCATTAGCATAGGCTTATAGACAGACATAGGGTAGAGTCAATAAATGTCTTGACAACTCCTGAAAATAAATCAGCAGTGAAAGGGAATTTTATCTTGCTCAATAAGGATAATATTCTTGGACTAGAAAGAGTAAAGAATAAGATACTTGCTTTGCATGCAACTGCATCTATAAAAACCAGGTTTCATTGCCTCTATAACAAACAATCAGAAGTCTTGATTATTCACCATTTCCTCCTCATGTCCTCCTAATACTTAGCTAAAACAAACAAACAATATCCTGCTTTCAGGGAGTCTTTGCAACTAATTTTCATCAGGAAAGTCAGGCAAAAAAAAAACCCAAAAAAAACAAAGGGAGTCAGAACATTTCTGGAAAAAGAAGGTCAAACTCTTCAGTCTCCACAATCATTCTGATATCCAGAGGCTTCTAGAAGAAACAGGAACAGCCTGGTGAGATGTTTCCAATGGGAACAGAAACATCTTCTTAGAAATTCAGAAACCATGTTATCCATGCTCCAAGAAGGGAGAGAAGTAACTGCAGAGTCTCAGTGTGGGAGCAACTGCCATGTGCTTGAGAAAGAGCAGGACAGTTGGGAGAAGGAAAGAGTAGAGCCA
>PVKC010002537.1:0-43019 GCA_004027635.1 Crocidura indochinensis
GATTTCTGAGCAGGAGTAACCCCTGAGCACTGCAGGGTATGACCCAAAACCAAAAAAAATAAAATAAAATAAAAAATAACAGCATTGGGGCCCGGGAGATAGCATGGAGGTAAGGCATTTGCCTTTCATGCAAAAGGTCATCGGTTCGAATCCCGGTGCCCCATATGGTCCCCCGTGCCTGCCAGGAGCAATTTCTGAGCATGGAGCCAGGAGTAACCCCTGAGCACTGCCGGGTGTGACCCAAAAACAAAAAACAAAACAAAAAATAACAGCATTGGGACTGGAGAGATAGCACGGAGGTAAGGCATTTACCTTGCGTGCAGAAGCTCGGTGATTCATATCCCGGCATCCCATATGGTCCCCTGAGCCTGCCAGGAGTAATTTCTGAGCATAAAGCCAGGAGTAACCTCTGAGCACTGCTGGGTGTGACCCAAAAACCAAAAATAAATGAATAAATAAATAACAGCATTTTGGGGGGGCCAGAGAGATAGCATAGCAATAGGGCATTTGCCTTGCATGCGGTTAACCCAGGACAGACCTGAGTTTGATTCCCAGCATCCAAAATTGTCCTCTGACTCTGCCAAAAGCAATATCTGAGTGTAGAACCAGGAGTAACCCCTGAGCACCGCCCTGTGTGGCCCAAAAACAAAACAAACAAACAAACAAACAGAAACAGCATTTTTGAGTCAAAATAACTTCTGCTTGAATTGAACTTTGAAACTTGCCTCAGTTTCTTCATCTGATGCATAGGTAAATATTGAATAGAATGACTGCAGATATAAAGTACTTGTATTAAATTAAAGAAATTTTTTCTTCAGAATTACTTGTAAGTTTTTCCAAAGATCTACACTTAACTCTTCCTTTTGGTTTTATCAACATATTATATTACTATAATATTTCATGCCTTACAAGTATTGTTCATTTTAACGAAATGGCAAACACTTGTTCATTGTTTACTTTAACTCTTGGCACATTGAATCAAAGATGAATAAGACACTCATAGTCCTCTTGCAATTTATAACCTCAGTTAGAAAAACTTGCAGTAAAAAATAGGATGTGTGGTATTTCTGCCTTGATAGTAGTACTTTAATTTTGCTGGGCAGGTAGAAATGAAGGATGGTTAACCTTTCTGAGGAATAAATTTTCACAAAAGATTTTGAGGACACTAAAGCTGAGATGATAAGCAGGGCTGAGTGCTAACTGGGAAAGATTATGATAAAACGTTTGCAGCAAAGAGAACAGTATGGACAAGGACACAAGCATAAAAGTGCTATATATTTCACAGGACTTAAAATGTTTTATTATTAATAGAGCACCTCATGTGCAAGTTATGAATCAGAACTTTTTTTACATTTTTGGTGGTAGGAAGCCATTGTAAGATTCTAAGCAAGGAAATGAAAGACTTCGTTTTTTTAAGTAAATATTTAGCAGCTGAATAGAAGCTAGACACTGGGAATGGGTAAGAAGATAGGTGGGAAGATGAGTAAAAAAAAAATATTACAGTAGAGACCTGACAGTGGGTAGGATGCTTGCCTTGCATGCTGCCTAGTCAGGTTCTATCCCCAGCAGCCCATATTTTCCCCCAAGCCTAACAGGAGTAATCCCTAAAATGAATAAAGAATAACCTCTGAGAATCAACAGGTTTGGCCCAGAAATGAAAGGAAGAAGGAGGGGGCCGGGCGGTGGCGCTGGAGGTAAGGTGCCTGCGCTAACCTAGGACGGACCACGGTTCGATCCCCCGGTTCCCCATGTGGTCTCCTGTGCCTGCCAGGAGCGACTTCTGAGCAAATAGCCACGAGTAGCCCCTGAGCGTCACCGGGTGTGGCCCAAAAAAAACAAAAAAAACAAAAAAAAGAAAGGAAGAAGGAAAAAAGGAGGAAGGAGAGTATGAGGGTTATTTTAGAACTGGAGAGAGAGTATAGGGCACTTGGCAAGAATTTGACCAACAGTAACCCCTGAGCTATTTGGCTAGATGTGGCCAAAAATAAGTTGGGGGGAAAAAAAGAAATACTGGGACGTGGGAGATAGCATGGAGGTAAGGCGTTTGCCTTTCATGCAAAAGGTCATCGGTTCGAATCCTGGTGCCCCATATGGTCCCCCGTGCCTGCCAGGAGCAATTTCTGAGCATGGAGCCAGGAGTAACCCCTGAGCACTGCCAGGTGTGACCCAAAAACCAAAAAAAAAAAAAGAAATACTACAGTGCTTTACATGAGCTGTGATGTGTCTCAAACTTGCAGTGGTAGTTACATGAAGCAAAAATTTCAATATTTAATAGAATAATAAGCAGTATTTAAAGACAGATTGTATAGGTCAAGGAAGCAGGATATATTTGAATACCAATTGTCTTGATTCTGTTAACTTAAATAGGGAAGAATCTTGAAGTTCAATGTCACATAAATAGCTATAGAAAGGAGGTGAGTAGGAAATGTATCATTGAAGACAGAAGATGATAGCAGTTTTCTTTGGGTATGTTGAATTTGAGTTGCCTATATAAAATTTCAATTGAACTTAAAAGTTTGAAACCTGACTAGGTTCAGTCGTGAAAATAAAGACCTAAGAACTTAAAATAGTAGTTTAAAATCTTTAGGTGGATAAATTTGTATAGATGGGTTGTTTCTGTGAATAGTGAGCTGAAACTCAAACTCCAAGAAATGCCAGTATTTAATGCCAGGATGGGACCAGAAAGATAATACAGTGGATAGATGCATCCCTTGCCATTGGCTAACCCAGGATCAGTTTTCAGCATCACATAAGGTCCCCCAAGCCTGCTCAACATGATCCCTGAGCATAGCTAAGTGTGACCTAAAACAAAAAGGAAGAAAGATAAAAAATAAAGGAAGAATGAAAAGAAACAAAACCAGAAGTCTTTCTAATGAAGAACAAAGAATCACTTTCAAATTTATTGATTCATTAGGAAGACACAGAGAACTTCCTGTAATGTTATGACTGAACTATTTCTTTGAAAAGAAACAAAGCAAGCACCGAAGAGATAGATATCATAAGGGTTTAAGCATTTAACTTCAACTGGTTGGCTCTGATTCAATGTGCTCAGCACCACATTTGTTCTTCCTGAGCACCACCTGCAGAGTGATCCTTGAACACCAAGCCAGAGTCAACCCTGAGCATAGACAAGTATGGCCTGAAAACCAAAAAAAAAAGTCAAGTCAAAATGAGCAGAACTATAGAAGAAATGAGGTTTGTGCTTCTAATAGTAGTCTTTTCCCAAAGGAGTCACATAAGATGAACTTAATTTCCTAACAGTGAATTGTAGCATCTATGAAATTTTGTGACTTAAGAAAGCTTATTAAAGATTCAGTGCCCTTTTGTCATTAGAGGATTTTTGTGAGAAGTAGTCACTCAGGCACCTCTGTAAAGCATTCTATGCTCTCAGGAAAAAAAAAAGTGCATTATTAGCACAGTTTTATTTTGGTCTAGTGAATCAGTCTCTCCATATAGAGTTCCTAGGCACCAGTCACCTTCAAAGCAGATCTTTCAAATAATTGAAAAAAAGAAAAGCAGTCATACTGTGGTATTATTTTCTATACATGCTGCATAACAAAAATTTAAAAAAAAAAGGTGAACTTTTCAGAAAAGAATCCTAAATGGGTTTAAAGCAGCATGAGTCTGATGTGATAACCACTGAAAGTGCTTATTGTACTTCCTAACAAGAAGGTTATTGTTAACCAATGCCAGCGCACTGTCATTAGAGAGATTCAATTAAAAGCCCTGCCGTGATTGGTTAAAGACAATAGAAAGTAAGAACGCAAAGATGATTGCTTAAGCATTCTGCCTTAGATGAAAGGGCACTTTCTTAGTCAAAGGGAGGAATGAGACTGAATATTTTTCATATTCCAAAAACATGAGACACACTTATGTCAATAAAATAAGAAATGGAAATTAAAGATTAAAAGATGGGGGGAGAGAGAGAGCAGATTTGACTCAATGTTAAATGCTCTAGGAGAGAGGAGAAATGGAGAGAATAAATTAGGATGGTTGAAGTTTTTGTTTGTTTTCCTTTGAAGAGTAAGTTAAAGAATTTTTTTAAAGTTATAGAGGAGGTAGTATTTGTAAATATGTGTTTATTAGAAGCTCCCATTAACCATGGAATTGGACATGTGCAAAAGGGAGGTATAAATGGAAACTTGTCTTCTACCAGAAATGAATACTAGACACCTTGAAAAGATTGATAGCTTATGACCTTCTAACCTCAAGATCAGAAGGATTTAACTAAGAACAGATTTAGGACTTTCTTTTTTTGTAAGTATATTAATTGAATCACTGTGAGATACACAGTTTAAAATGTTATTCATGATTTAGTTTGAGCTTTAGCCATACAATGTCTAACACCCATGCTTTCACCAGTGTATATTCCCACCATCAATGTCTCCAGTTTGCAGTCACCCTCCCCCCCTGCAGTCTCAGGAGTGACACTTGAGTACACAGCCAGGATAAAAGCCCTAGTATATCAGATGTGGCCAACATCCCTACATGCCCCTCCCCCACCCCGCGCCAAATAGTTCCCTTTCTTGTATAAGCTTGATATTGGGAGAAAAGTAGAGAGACATATTGGCATAAATTATTTGATGGAATATATGAAAGTAATATCTAATCAAGATCAGTGATAGCATTGCTGAATCAAACTGTTAAGCTGGATCATGATGCAAAATAGTCTTATGATCATACCCTACACAATTATATAAAAAACAGCATTATGTGGGGCCAGAGAGATAGCATGGAAGTAAGGCATTTGCCTTTCATGCAGAAGGTCATTGTTCCGAATCCCGGCATCCCATACGGTCCCCAGAGCCTGCCAAGAGTGATTTCTGAGTGTGGAGCTAGGAGTAACCTCTGAGTGCTGCCGGGTGTGACCCAAAAACCAAAAAACAGCATAATGTAATGTTTTCATTCGTTTACCCAACACTATCTTTTAAAACAGAAGATGAGTCACCAAGGTTCTTATTTTCATTTGACAAGGCAAACCCCAAAGTACTCAGATCAATCCTAGTTCTCCTACAAGCAAAGCAACACAACAGCCCTTTGAGCCACCTTTTCAGCCTGACCTTTTCTAACTTTAAGATAATCAAGGAACTAGAGAGATATCATGGAGGTAGGGCAAATGCCCTAACATCCAGAAGGTCAGTGGTTTAAATCCTGGCATCCCATATGGTTCCCTGAGCCTGCCAGGAGCGATTTCTGAGCGTAGAGCCAGGAGTTAATCCCTAAGTGCTGCTGGGTGTGACCCTTCCAAAAAAAATAATCATTCTAAAAAAGAGACTGCTTTGCTCTTTACAGAAATAAATTACTCTATAGGGTACTTTTGAAACCACTTGTTTATTAATTTTCATCCTCTGACAAAGTTTATAAGGGTGTGTAATTTGGGAATTATAGTCATAATTACCCAAACAAGATCCATTTAGTAAGCAATTTGCTTCAGTTTGCCAAGTGAAGTTTTTCCATAATAGGAATTAAGCCTTTCTGACCAGTTCTAATCACCCTTTTACAGATTTAGCCTTCCTTTTTAGCACTTAATTTTATAAGTACTTTAAAGTGTTAACTTGCAAATTTGATGTTCATATTGGGATATCAATATTATCATTCTAGGTAGTTATCTCTTTAGACTAGAATTTCTTTTTTTTTTTTTTTTTTGGTCTTTTTGGGTCACACCTGGCAGTGCTCAGGGGTTACTCCTGGCTCCATGCTCAGAAATTGCTCCTAGCAGGCACGGGGGACCATATGGGGCACCAGGATTCGAACCGATGACCTTTTGCATGAAAGGCAAATGCCTTACCTCCATGCTATCTCCCGGGCCCCTGACTAGAATTTCTTTACAGAAATATTTGGATTCTTTCCTCAGACTTCTTTCACATAAAAATTTAGCAAAGCATACCTTTCTTTTTGGTTGGGTGTGAATTTAAGAGTCACATCTATTAATGTTAATTGTCAACTCCTGGCTTTGAGCTTATGGATCACTCCTGGCCATACTGGGAAATCATATACAGTTCAGTGGATCATAGTTTAGTGAGCCACATGTAAAGCCAATGTTTGTAGACCTAAAGACATTTAAAAATAATAAATGTTTTAGGAACTAAAAAGCCAAATGATTTTAACACTTAGTTTTTATTGAGCTCTATGTACAATTAAACTTGCACGTTTGCCAGACCACGAGCACAGCAGAGAGGGCATTTGCCTTGCACGTGACTAACCCAGGATCTATCTCCAGCATCCCATATGGTCCCCTGAGCCTACCTGGAGTGATTCCTGAGTGCAGAGCCAGGAGTAACCCCTTAGTGCCATCAGGCGTGGTCCCCAAACAAACAAACAAAAAATCTTGTAATTTGGCATATTAGAAATTAGTTACATAGATTAGACTGACATACAGGCAGGAGCATAAAGTGGTTTTCCTTTTGGATCAAGAAGTCATAAAGAACCCTGGCAGGGATAGATTCTGCGTTTTGGTTTTACTGGTGTTTTAAATTTCTTCGTGTTTATTAAAGGATTGCTAGACAAAACTTCTTTAGTAAATATATTAACTTTTCTTCATAGGAAGTCTTAGAAATGTAGGTAATTTGGATGATATATGGCTACTTTGATATTTTACTCAAATAGTTATTGATTGAATTTATCTTTTTGCATAAATTAGCAAGTATTTAAGTGTACTGAATCCTCTTGGTTTGTTGTTGTTGCTTTTTGTGTGGGTTTTTTTTTTTTTTTTTTTGGTTTTTGGGCCACACCCAGTGACGCACAGGGGTTACTCCTGGCTATGCGCTCAGAAGTCGCCCCTGGCCTGGGGGACCATATGGGGCACGGGGGATCGAACCACGGTCCGTTCAAAGGTAGCGCGGTAAGGCAGGCACCTTACCTCCAGCGCCACCACCCAGCCCCTTGTGTGTTTTTTTGTTGTTGCTTTTGGGTCACACCCAGCAGTGCTCAGGGGTTACTCCTGAAATTGCTCATAAATTGCTCCTGGCAGGCTCAGGGGACCATATGGGATGCTGGGGTTCGAACAACCATCCTTCTACATGCAAGGCAAACACCCTACGTCCATGCTATCTCTCTGGCCCTCTTCTTGTTTTTTTTTTTTTTTTAATAATTTAGGTAACTGAATCTTCTTAATAATCTACAATTTCTTTTTTTTTTCCGGTTTTTGGGCCACACCCAGTGACGCTCAGGGGTTACTCCTGGCTATGCACTCAGAAGTCACTCCTGGCTTGGGGGACCATATGGGAAACTGGGGATCGAACCGTGGTCTGTCCTAGGCTAGTGCAGCAAGGCAGGCACCTTACCTCCAGCGCCACCTCCCGGTCCCATAATCTTCAATTTATAATAAATAATTTAACATTATTTATTTACAATAAATAATACAACAGATATTATGTTGGCCTTGTATGTGGCCATCCAGATTAAATCCCGACACCCATATGGTCCCCAAGGCCCACAAGTAGTGATCCCTGAACCAAGAGCTAGAAATATTCCCTGAGCACACTGATTATAACCCAAAAGACAAAAAAAAACCATACTGGCACATCTTTATTTGGGGGCATTCCATTTAAAAAATCTTTTCTTTTACTTTATGATTACTTTCAGCCTTTTCCCCTATGGAGAAGAAGCCCACATTCTTTCTCTTACATACTTCTCTTACTCTTTCTCTTACCCTCTCTCTTTCTCCTTCTTTTCCTCTCCCCCCCCCCCCCCTCCCACACACATACACACACACAGGCACCTAGCTCAGTATAATCCCTAAATAAAAATTTTATTGCAATAGTAATAATAAAATCATTATAAAAGGAGCTGGAGCAGTGGTACAAAAGAGTAAGGCATCTATCTGTCTTGCGTGCACTAGCTGACGAACTGCAGTTCGATCTCCCAGCATCCCATATGGTCTCCCAAGCCAGGAGTGAGCACATAGCCAGGAGACACCCCTGAGCGTCACCGGGTGTGGCCTAAAAATGAACAAATAAATAATAAATAAAATTATTAAAAAAGCAAGGACTTTGTTGGAGATTTCTTTTACCAGTATATTCTAAGAACACTGATAGTTATGTTCGTTTATTATTTATCCACACAGGAATGATGTTATCAACAATTTCATCCAGATCTTCAATTTCAGATTTTTCTTGTAAAGCCTATAATTTGGGATTGTTTTCTTACTTTAATTGTTTAGAATAATGTAAATTTCTTTTTTATGAAAATTAGTACTATAGGTAATAAGAACTCTCTTTATATTTTAACTTCAGTATATTTTTTTTCTGGGTTTTGGATCACACCCAGCAGCGCTCAGGGGTTACTCCTAGCTCTCCACTCAGAAATCCAGAAATCGCCCCTGGCAGGCTTGGAGGACCATATGGGATGCCGGGATTTGAACCACCGTCCTTCTTCATGCAAGGCATATGGTCTACCTCCATGCTATCTCTCTGGCCCATAATTTCAGTATTTCAAATTTAGCTTAGCTTCTTTGCTATATGGCTAGTATTTTACTATCAGTTATAATTTATTCCTTTGTCTTCCTTACTGCTTCATATCTAAGTTGAAAAATAATATTAAGTTCTATGTAATATTTCTCAAATATATTTTTTCTATTTTATTTATGTTTTCTAAGTAAGAGCCATGTCCCTCCTACCTATATTAGTGTGGTGGTCTTATAACATGATTTTCCAGTTCCAGGTTTTTCTCAACTCCTGCATGTCTTGCAGTTGTCATCATATTAGCCCTGGCAAACCACAATTTCAGTGTTTAATGCATGTCTTTCAAAAGATCACATTTTGTCCTGTGTACAGCCTTTACCACTATTGACATTTAAGTTTTAATTACTTTTCATTTTCACCTTGATTTTTTAATGTACTTTTCACATAAAGATATGTAAAAAACTTTCTCTCGGGCCGGAGAGATAGTATGGAGGTTAACGCATTTGCCTTGCATGCAGAAGATCAGTGGTTCAAATCCCAGCATCCCATATGGTCCCCTGCGCCTGTCAGGAGCGATTTCTGAGCATAGAGCCAGGAGTAGCACCTGAGCGCTGCCGGGTGTGACCCAAAAAAAAGCCAAAGAATAAAAATAAAAAAAAAACTGTCTCATTAATAAATTCCTCATCATGACTCATCCACTCATTATTGGCTATCTGGATGTGGTGGTACACACATACACACACACACACACACACACACACACACACACGTACACACACGTGTCTTACTCATTTCCTTACTGCCCATGGTAGTATCTTACATAAGGCTTTTATTAAATCTTTAGTAATTGAGTGACTAGATCTTAAAAACAAATAAATGAATATTGTGTTTTATTAAATACAGGATGAAGGTGACCAGACAGCAAGTGTTGAAGAACTGGAGAAACAGATTGAAAAACTGAGTAAAGTAAGCATTTTTCAGATTGATGTTTATTTCTTTTCTTACAATATTTTAATATTTTGCCTGCATGTCATTTGTTTTTTGTCTAGTAAAAAAGTGTTGTTTGTGATTAATTAAAATTAGTATTTCTTGTTTGTTGATTAAATATAAAATATAGAGCTTTGGGTTGGTAGAGGCCTTTCTCCACCTGTAGCCCCTTGACCATCGGGTCTGAAGGTTGCAGGATAACAGGGAGAGACAGTCAGTAGTTTTATTACACAGCCCTAACTACCATGTGTATTTCTCCACATGGCTTCTAAGCTAAGCTTTTTTTGTGTATCCAGCTGTCCTCCATCCAACCTAGCTGCATCTGCCTCTCTCCACCCCACAACCAGCCCTATTCTTTATTCCCAACAGCCCCCCCCCATGTGAGAGGGGCTGATCATCCAGGTGGGATAAACAGGAAGTTGGGGAGGGATAATACTTATTCTCATAATTAAATCTTAAAAGTGTGTCTCTTATGACACAGTACTAAATGTAATGTTTTATATCAATTTTTCTTTGGATTTATAAACTAGATTCATGTACTTCTAAAAGTTAGATTTTAGTAGCATTCGTGATGTTTTGAATAAGTCTTTATTTTAAATAAAAGAAAAGGACATGGGGCTAGATCAGATAGAGTGTACCTTACACACAGCCAGACTTGGGAAGAGTGCCATATGCCCTTCCTGGTCTGATCTCCCCCAAAAACAAAGGAATAGGAGGAGATGCATTCCTTGTGGAATACACAGACCATTTTGGAATGTGTTATTTCTCTTCTAAGTCTCTCTGTCCCTCTCTCCTTTGCTCATCTTTTTTTTTCTTCACTTGTTTCCCTTTTCAGCCTCCTCATTTCTCCCTCAAACTTCATAAACAAAATTGTTTTTCTTGGGACCAGAGAGATAGCACAGTGCTAAGGCAGTTTGCCTTGCATGTGGCTGACCTGGAACAGACCGGGTTCAATTTCTGGCATTCAGTGTGATCCCCAGAGCTTGCTGGGAGCAATTTCTGAGCACAAAGCCTGGAGTACCCCCTGAGCATTGCCAGGTGTGGTCCCAAAACTAATAAATAAATAAATACATTTTTCTTCACACAAAAGGGACATATTTTTAAGTATTATTAGTTACATAGAGTGCTATGAAGCTATAATGAAAAATGAGATTATATACTTTGCTGCAAATTGGATGGAACTAGAAGGGATCATGCTTAGTAAAATTAGCCAGAAGAAAGACAATCACTTTCTTATTTTACTCCTCATAGTGTAATAAATAAATCATGGCATAGATAATACAAATTGATAAAAAAAATAAATTCTCTGTACTCAAGTATAAACTGGAGAGTACCAGATTTGGGGGAGAGGGGAAACTAGATGGTATGTGACAGGGACAGTGTTGTGGGGGTCGGGGGGGTGTCTTAGGCACTTTGGTGGTGGTAAGTCGAGATAGCTGTACATCAGGAATATAAATGTTAGCACTATTGTAAGGACAGTGCCTTAAAAGTAATAAATTTGAAAGAGACGAATAATACCTTATACCTAATATTTTGTTAGATTCATAACAGCTGTATTTTCGGTTTAGTCCTCAGTTGCTTAGATTTAAAGACACATAAAGATACAGTCAACTTAATATATATTGTTATACATTACAGTCAATAGAATTGAGCTACTTTGCTTTGGATCAATAAATTAATCATTGTTAATTGTTAATACCACCTGCTTTGCTATAGAATGCTTGGTGAGGTTAAACTTACATCTTTTTAATACTCTGCAACAAAAATACACCAGTTGTTCTTAAAACAATTCTGTGTATATATGTGTAACTATTAGGCATCTCATATATAATAGTTCTATTGCTATCTTTTCCTAGTAATAAAATTATTCTGCTTTAAAGTTCTAGTAAGTATAAAGTGGCTTGTTTATCAGTTTTGAAATACTTAACTACCATAGTTTAATCATATGCATCTTTTCTTTTAACATGCATCATTTTTTTTTAACAGCAACAGAGTCAGTACAGAAGGAAGCTCTTTGATGCTTCTCACTCTCTACGATCGATGATGTTTGGCCAGGATCGATATAGACGCCGATACTGGATTCTCCCACAATGTGGTGGGATTTTTGTAGAAGGCATGGAAAGTGGTGAAGGTAGGAATTATCAATCTAGTACAAATTTCCTATGAACATTTTTATTTATTTTATAATATTTTATGCTTCCAGAATCAAAGTTGATTATAGATAAATATTGTAAATCCTGGATTTACATTTCTTTAAACTTATAATTCTTCTGATGATGAATACTTCTTTTCCATAAATTTTCTTCAGAGATTTTCTTCAGTCATCAAATACAAACTACTATTTTTACTTATTACTTATTTTTACTTATTACTATATTACCTAGCTGCTGCTTCATTTCTCTTCCTTCTCACTGTCAAACTTTTCAGCTTCATTTACTTATTCTTTAACTTTTATGATTTATTCTTTTTGTTTGTTTGTTTGTTTTTGTTTTTGTTTTTGGGTCACACCCGGCAGTGCTCAGGGGTTACTCCTGGCTCCATGCTCAGAAATTGCTCCTGGCAGGCACGGGGGACCATATGGGGCACCGGGATTCAAACCGATGACCTTTTGCATGAAAGGCAAACGCCTTACCTCCATGCTATCTCCCAGGCCCTATGATTTATTCTTTAATATCTTTGGCACAAGTATTCAAAGGTTGCTTGATACGACCTTTGGAATTTTTTTTGGTTGTTTTATTTTGTTTTTTTGTTTTTTGTTTTTTTGGGTCACACCCGGCAGTACTCAGTGGTTACTCCTGGCTCTTTGCTCAGAAATCACCCCCGGCAGGCACAGGGGACCATATGGGATGCCGGGATTCAAACCAACAACCTTCTGCGTGAAAGGCAAATGCCTTATCTCCATGCTATCTCTCCGGTCCCGACCTTTGGATTCTTACTGTAACTTGTTTAAATCTAAGATCCTTATAATTGGAATTCATCTTGAAATCTTAGGTGCATTTGAAATTCTAGCTATCCCACCCCCCTCCATTAAACTTATATTATTTAGTTTTGTGTTATTGCATACTTCTTTCTTTTAGACTACTTTTGTTGTTGACTGCATTTCTGCTACATTAACTAGCACAATATTTAGTGCAGTCATGTGATCAGTTAATAACTTTGATAGAAATGTTCAGAACCATATTATGTATGGACATATCCAAAGGTTTAAATTCTTACAGAGGGTCCAGAGAGATAGCACAGTGGTGCTTGCCTTGCAAGCAGCTGATCCAGGACCAAAGGTGGTTGGTTCGAATCCCGGTGTCCCATATGGTCCCCCGTGGCTGCCAGGAGCTTTTTCTGAGCAGACAGCCAGGAGATACCCCTGAGCACCGCCGGGTGTGGCCCAAAAACCAAAAAAAAAAAAAAAAAATCTTACAGAACTGAAATACTTTACCAGTGCTTAGAATATATATAATGTCGTTATTGCCCCATGGTACTGCATTTAGACAAAAAAAAAAATTTCAGCATATTTATTTGATACCAACTAGATATTCCTAGGCATTACAATAATTATATATAAAGCATAATCGATTATCAGTCACCTACATGATTAAAATAAATTATATAGACTAGTTGTTTTTACTCTTTAGTTTTTCATCAGTAGTACATTTTAAGATAGACTTTGGACTTTTAATTTGGTTTAGTCTTTGACGTCTCCTTTCACTTAGCTATCCTATTAAAAATATAATTTTCCTCACCATTATTGCAAATGGGAAGTAATGTACTAGTTTCAACTCAGTAAGAATTGGTTAGTTGGTTTGCTCACTGTCCTTTTTAATTTTAGTTATATGACAGCCTTTTAGTTTGTTTGATTTTTGGACAGTGAAAACAAACTTTCACTGAGTTTTTGCTATGGCATGACCAAGAAATACAAAGATGAATGAAAATAAGTGCTGAAGCAATATAGAAAGGAACAAATCAATAACATATTTATGTAATCATTATTATTATTAAAAATCTAAATTCTGGGGCCGGAGAGATAGCACAGTGGTAGGACATTTGCCTTGCACACAGCCGATCCAGGAGGGATGGTGGTTCAAATCCCAGCATTTCATATAGTCCCCGCTGCCTGCCAGGAGTAATTTCTGAGCACAGAGTCAGAAGTAACACCTGAGTGCCACCAGCTATAACCCCAAAACAAAACAAACAAAAATGTAAATTCTTTTTTATTTTTTTAATTATGGAAACTCATAGGGAAAATTTTTAGAAGGAAATAGGTAAGGTTCTAAAGCAAAAGTAACATGTGTGATATATATAATGTTTATTAATTACTTTTTGTATTTTTCTTATTTAAATAATATTGCATGATAACATAAGTTTCATGTTACAATCATTGAAAATCAACCTTTACATACACTGCATATGACAGCAGTTTTTTAAACGTTTTCAGAATAAATTCAGCACAAATATTTGTTCTCAATAACTGTGAAATTGAAGAAACTTGTGAACATGGCTATACAGAATAATTGTGATTCTTTCCCATGATCTTTTCTAGGGGAATCTGCAGGCATACATAAAGATTATATGAGGCACAGATTATATTTTTACAATTACTTTAAAGATTTTTTTTTTGTTATTAGTATAGTTGAGCAATTTGATCATGATATGCCTTGGTATCATTATCTTCTGGTTTCTTTCCCTTGGGTTCATTGAATTTCATGAATGTATGTTTCTAGTTTTCATCAAATTAGATTATTTTCAGCCATTTTTTTCTCTGTTTATATTTGGGATTTGTGAATTTGTCTGTTTATTTAGTTTGTAGTGCCAGAAATTGAATCCAAAAACTCACATTTGCAAGACATGAACTCTACAACTGAGTCACAATTTCAGCATTCATGTGTGTGTGTGTGGGGGGGGAAGGGATTGATCCTTTCAGATATTGCTATTAAAATTTCTTAGACAGGATTAAAAAGGTTCTCAGTCTATAGTATTTTTCTACAGTATTTTTCACTTTATAAGACGCACCTGACCATAAGACACACATGGTTTTTAGATGAGGAAAACGAGAAAAAAATGAAAGTCACAGAGGCTATCAAATAGTCTTAAGCAAAAGCTCTATCTGTGATGGTGAAAGTGTGCTAACCTGATTGCTAGTACTGTGTGACATGTCTGGGTGTAACACTGTGGATGTCAAGTGGTTAGTATATGTTCTCCTCCCCTGCAATCAGACTTCAGCTCCAGGCAGCATTTACTACATAGGACACACAGACGTTTTCCCCCCATCTTGTGGGTGGGATGGGGGTGGTGTGCATCTTATGGCATGAAAAATACGGTAATTATCTTCTACCACTGAAGGGAGAAGAACTCTAAAGTACTTGTACTTATTTGGTCTACTACTCACTTTATAGGAAAAAAAAGATCACTTTGTACCCACTTTTTTCCATCCCTCATCTAATTTCTTCTTGAGTATAGATTGAGATGATTAATTCTGAATGTTTATTTTATATATTTTATTACTGAGTATTTTACTTTGAATATATATTACCTAGAAATTTATACAAGGCAAGATAGAGTATACTCTAAAGTAATATACTTTGAATATATGGATTATGTAATATATTTTCCATATGAACATAAGGGTTAAGGTACTTTATACACTGCTGAACCTGTTTCATTTATGTCAGGTTCTAATATTATGTATATAAAAGTTTTTTTTTCTTATTCTTTTTCCTTCTTTCTTTCATTGTTGTTGCAGTAACCAATGGTCACACAAATGTCAGTGCTTGGTTGTGGTGCTCACAAAGATTTATACATGAAGTGGTGCTTATACACTCAACTACGTTACTTTCCAGGGGTCACACACTTCAAATGTAGTGCTTACTCACATACAGGGAAGGAGGGATAGTGCTTCTGGCCACAATACTCATCTGTCTCTTTTTTGTTTTGTTTTGTTTTGTTTTTTTGTTTTTTTCTTTTTTTGTTTTGTTTTGTTTGGGTCACACCCGGCAGTGCTCAGGGGTTACTCCTGGCTCCATGTTCAGAAATTGCTCCTGACAGGCACAGGGGACCATATGGGGCACCGGGATTCGAACCGAAGACCTTTTGCATGAAAGGCAAACACCCTACCTCCATGCTATCTCCCGGACCCCTCATCTGCCTCTTAATTGCCATGCTCACTGGGGATCACTGCAGTGCTGTTGCAGTGCTTGTACACATCTGACTATGGCGATTTAAAAAGCAAATGCTTTACTGTGGCACTGTGGATCACAAACAATAGGGCTCAGTGCATGTGGCCAGCATCAATGATTGAACTGGCAGCTTCAGTTTGCAAGGCAAGCACTGTTACCTGTCCTCTGGGACCAAGGATTTTTTGTTTGTTTTTAAGTTTTTAGGATTATGTTAATGTAAGCATGCATGAAGAAAACTCAGGGGAGGAATTATACAAAAAATGTTGCTAATTTTTACTATATGCTAGACTTTTAATAGAGTTAGTCTTCATGTTCAAAACATGGAGCATATTAGGTGATCTAGAATTTTAGGGTATGTCTGCATTTTGGTTGATACATACTAATTTGAATGATTATAGTATTGGCTTGATTTAAAGTCACTGCTCTTCATAATACTTTTAACTTCCTAGGACTAGAAGAAATTGCAAAAGAAAGAGAAAAACTTAAAAAAGCGGAAAGTATCCAGATCAAGGAAGAAATATTTGAGATACCTGAAGATGCTTTAAATTGTTCAAACACAGATCATTGCGAGCAAAAAGAAGATCCTAAAGAAAAAGATAATACAAATCTCTTTCTTCAGAAACCTGGCTCATTTTCAAAATTAAGCAAGCTTTTAGAAGTAGCCAAGATGCCCCCTGAGCCAGATGTAATGACCTCCAAACCAAATAGTGCTAATGGGTGCACATTGTCTTATCCAAACAGTGGGAAACACTCACTAGGCAGCATTCAATCACCAGTCACACAGAGTAATGTGGAAAAGACAGACTCAAATAATCTGTTTAGTTCTGGCTCAAGTGGTCCCGGGAAGTTCTACAATCCTCTCCCCAATGATCAGTTGTTAAAAACACTAACTGAAAAGAATAGACAATGGTTTAGCCTTTTGCCAAGGACACCTTGTGACGACAGTTCACTTACCCATGCTGATACATCAACTGCCTCTTCAGTGACACCTCATTCTCAGCCACCATCTAAGTCACCTTCACCTGCCCCAGTTCCTCTTCTTGGATCATCTCCTGCTCAGACTCCTGTAGGCCTAAATCCATTTGCTTTATCACCTCTTCAGGTGAGTGCTACTAATTGTAACTCATTTTATGTAACTTGATATAATCATTGACCCTCATGAAGATTTTTACTCAAGGTGAGTCAATTGAATATTTATGACAGTATTCCTGCCAGTTTGAAAACTGAAAGAGGGTCAGAGTTGCTATCAGCAAGCTTCATCAGAAGTGCTAATGTCTATTCTAAGACTTAAGACAAAGGGTTCTTTAATTACTTTTGACACATTCCAATTATAGAAAGCTAAAAGGGAAACTACTTTGAGGAGCTAAGGAAAACATATAATTTAGTCTTGTTATATTTAATTCTAATATAAATTAAAATTATTTTATAACTTTAAAATTAATTTCAGATCAAATTATTTTGCTTAACTCGTATTCTGTTTTTTCAATGTTTTGGCTGTTTTGCAGATGAAAAGTGGAGTGTCTATGATGGGACTTCAGTTTTGTGGGTGGTCCACTGGCGTGCTTGCCCCCAGTGTTCCATTCACATCACCTTTACCCAGTCTGGGATCAGGGTTGGGATTATCCGAAGGAAATGGTAATTCATTCTTGACTCCCAATGTTGCTTCAAGTAAAAGTGAATCTCCAGTACCACAGAATGAAAAAGTTTCTTTAGCTCAACCAGCAGCTGTTGAAGTAGCAAAGCCAGTAGATTTTCCTAGTCCAAAACCTATTCCAGAAGGTACGTACATTGACAGGGTTTGAACTTACATATTATAACTAAATATTTGATTGGTTTATATTTAGTTCATCTTTTTATTTGCTTTATACCATTATTGTATACTCAAAAAACTTCTCAAAATATGCATATTTATCTCAACTTAGAGATGCAGTTTGGTTGGTGGAGAATTATTGACCCAGAGGACCTAAAAGCTTTGCTCAAAGTATTACACCTTCGAGGAATAAGAGAAAAGGCATTACAGAAACAAATTCAGAAGCACTTGGATTATATTACTCAAGCCTGCATCAAGAATAAGGATGGTATGTACCCACGGAGATATCTGATCTCTTGCTTATTGTTAGATTAATTAGTTATTTTATCTTTTTTTTTTTTTTTGGTTTTTGGGTCACAACCGGCAGTGCTCAGGGGTTACTCCTGACTCCATGCTCAGAAATTGCTCCTGGCAGGCACGGAGGACCATATGGGGCACTGGGATTCAAACCGATGACCTTTTGCATGAAAGGCAAACGCCTTACCTCCATGCTATCTCCCAGGCCCCTGTTATTTTATCTTAAATCATATAGCTTATCAGATTATAATGAACATGCTAATAGGCATTTGTTTCTGTTTCACAAATTTTGTGTTTTTTATTTTAAAGAGTTTCTATTTTAAGAGTAGGCAGCTTACATATCACAAGTATGTTTGCATATACCAAATTACTTGTATTTCCACTGGGAAATGAAAATAATTTTAATATTTTTCCAAATGTAGTTGCTATTATTGAATTAAGTGAAAATGAAGAAAACCAGGTAACTCGAGATATTGTAGAGAACTGGTCGGTAGAAGAACAAGCACTGGAAATGGACCTGAGCATCCTTCAACAGGTAGAAGATCTTGAAAGGAGAGTTGCATCAGCAAGTTTGCAAGTAAAGGTAAAATTTGAATAAAATCATTTTTAGGATAATGGAGATTAAAAGTATTAATCCTTGTTTATGCTAGTCACTCTTCTAATGCTTTCACTTTATCAAATTTCATTCTAAAAATAACCCTGAGTTAATTTTTACTATCTCAAATGTAAGGATCAAGGTTCAAAGTAAGTAATCTGCCAGTGATCATATAGTAAGTGACTAAATGTGGATTCAAAGTCTGTCTGACACTAGAGTCTAGGTTCTTTTACTCAGTCTTGCTGCCTCTTTAGTTTTATCAAAAAATAATTTCTAGGGCCTAGAGAGATAGCACAGCAGTGTTTGCCTTGGCAAGCAGCTGATCCAGGACCTAAGGTGGTTGGTTCGAATCCCGGTGTCTCATATGGTCCCCCATGCCTGCCAGGAGCTATTTCTGAGCAGACAGCCAGGAGTAACCCCTGAGCACTGCCAGGTGTGGCCCAAAAACCCAAAAATTTTATATATATATTTCTAGAACATGCCTATTTTTTACTACAAGCAGAATTTCACAATTTTACCCATGATTAATGAATGTTCTGTTTTATTTATTTATTTTGGTTTTTGGGTTACACCTGACAGCACTCAGGGGTTACTCCTGGCTCTATGTTCAGAAATCGCTCTTGGCAGGCTCGGGGGACAATATGGGATGCCAGGATTCGAACCACTGTCCTTTGCATGCCAGGCCAACTCTTTACCTCCAGGCAATCTCTCCGGCCTCCGTTGCTCTGTTTTATTAAACATCCTACTATATGGTGTTTCATTTTAGACAGGAACTATCTTACATATATTTCTTGCTATCAGACTTTTAAATTATGGGAAAAAAATGGAGAATCTTTTTTTATATTTTATATAATTATAATGTTCTTGCACACATACATGCATACCACCATATATATGTAACATTTTAACTATCTGCTTATTATTAGGTCACTGATAGTGATTCAAACTGTCTTCCAAGTGAATAGGCTAAAGGAGGAGCTTCATATTTGTGGAGAATTTTTTATTCTTTAGCCCATACAGATCTTATCAATCAATAAGAAGGTGGAATCTTTAAAAATAAATGATAATGAGTGTAGACAGACACCTGAAAACATCTTGAAAATATAATTTCTATGTAATTTTAATTTGTCATTTCATATTTTATTCTAAATGAGATTTGTACATAATACTAGCTTATTCGATAATTAAATTTTAACTTATAATTACTTTAATGCTGGCATTTGTAAACTTCTTTGAGGATCTCCAAAAATGTAATTTTCCAGAGCTATGAAGAAATGAATCAAATTTCTAGAACACATGGTTTGCATGTGCAAGATCCAGTTTCAGCCTTCAGCAATGTATGTTACCACAACACTGACAGATGTTACTTCTCTCTCCCAAGCATAGTCAGGCATGGCCCCCCAAAACTAAAGATAACATTTTGTTTTAGAACTAACAAAACATTCCTATTTAATAACAAATTTAATTCATCAGGATCAGGAGGCTTAATATGAGTGAGAAATCTCGGAATCTGGGTTGCTAAGTTGGATGCACAGATGGGAGAGTGAGAGGAAGTTATATTGAGGTGCTTGAACATCTTTATAAATGTGTTTTTAAACATAAAGCTAAAGAATAGATATAAGCAGGCGTATAAATATTTGAGCTAAAAGTGAGCTAAAGAATTGATAAAGGGGCTAGAGATATAGAAAGGAGGTAAGGCATTTGCCTTATGTGCAGAAGGACCGTGGTTTGAATCCCGGCATCCCATATGGTCCCCCGAGCCTGCCAGGAGCGATTTCTGAGCATAGAGCGATTTCTGAGCATAGAGCGAGGAGTAACCCCTGAGCACTGCCAGGTCTGACCAAAAACCAAAAAAAAAAAAAAAAAATTTTTGATATAAACAAGTTGCTTGAGTATCTACTGTTTGCCTTCCCTATGCTAGATATAAAATGAGTAGATAAATTGGATGGTCTCTACTTCGTGAAATTTAGAATTAGATGTATAAATAAGTGATAGAAGAATTTAACCAGGGCTTACCAGGTAAAGTGCTTGCCTTGCATGCTTGGCCCAAAAATCCAATAAAATATGTTAATTAAATAATCACAGTGATAAAAATGTTGTGACTGTCAGAATATCATTGAGTATTTATTATGTAGCTTTTTTGAGAGCCTGTGATAGGGAGACTTACCCTCATAAGTCAGGGATGGGTTTTCTGAGGAAGCAAATTATGACATGTAAGCTGCAAAATGAGTGAAGCTAACCAAGAGATAAAAGCTCTATAGATAAATGAAACAGTTTGTGCAAATCTGCTGCTGCCTGAGGGAAAAAATGATGAATGCAAGGGTATATGTAATATCAACACAGATACAGGACAAGAGCAATAGCACAGCAGTAGAGCAGACTGCCCAGGATGGACTCTAGTGTCCCACCTGGTCCCTGAACCTGTAGCAATTTCTGAGTGCATTGCCAGGAGTAACCCCTAAGCATCACCGGGTGTGGCTCAAAAAAAAAAAAAAACCAACACAGATACTATGTAATATATATATATATATATATATGTATGTATATATATATATATATAGAAGTGTGATAAAAAGGAATAAAGACATAGATAAATTGCAAAGACAAGGCAATGAGGCTACCAAGAGCTTTCCATGTAATTGCTCTCATGAAATTAATGAGCATTTTAGTTGGAAATTCTTAAGACTATTTTGCTGATGTACTTACTAAGCCTTTTCAAGCTTTTCTCATCACCTTTATTTTTTGTTTTTAATTTTTCATTGGTTTTATTTTATTCTTCCACTGAGCATAGGAAACATAAGGTAAAAACTTTTCAGTGAAACATCCTTGAGATCTGTTGGTTTCTGCTGCCATCTTCCAACAGGCATTTTAAATAGAAGCCATAATAACATTATTCTCTTGATATATAGGGTTGGATGTGTCCAGAGCCTGCATCAGAAAGGGAGGACTTGGTATATTTTGAACATAAGTCATTTTCTAAATTATGCAAGGAGCATGATGGAGAATATACTGGCGAAGAAGAAAGCAGTGAGCATGCACTAGAACGGAAGAATGACAACCCCCTAGATATAGCTGTAACCAGGCTGGCTGATTTGGAGCGGAACATTGAAAGAAGGTATCTGAAGAGCCCCTTAAGTACCACCATTCAGATCAAACTGGATAATGTGGGCACAGTTACTGTCCCTGCTCCTGCACCATCCATTAGTGGTGATGGTGACGGGTAGGTTATTGAGATTAACTTGAAAAATTATTGTGCTTCTTTGCTAATTGGAGCCTATTTTCTATTGCCTGTTATCTATGTATCTTCTTGTATGTCTGTGATCCATATGGATCATGCTATTTGCATGGTGCTTCGTTAAAACATTTTTTTTTGTTATGTGCGTTGATAATCCTGCAAAGTGATCTTACATTTACCTGGTTGTGACTAAGCTTTGAGGCACGTAGCCGCAGTCTTTGCACTACATCAAATTTAGTTGCTTATACCTTATACTTATTGGCTGTTACATGTTTTTGTCATTGCTTGGCTTTCAGTGTGATGATTGTTTCACATTCAGTAACCATAAGTGTGGACATGACCTACTTAATTTTTCTATATTTCAATGCAGAATTGAAGAGGATATTGCTCCAGGGCTCAGGGTATGGAGAAGGGCATTATCAGAAGCTCGCAGTGCTGCACAGGTAGCTCTGTGCATTCAGCAGTTACAGAAATCAATAGCATGGGAAAAATCAATTATGAAAGTTGTAAGTGTTTTCATTTAAGAAATACTATAACTAATTTACTTTGTCCTGTTTTTTTTCCCAACATGCAGCTTTTTATTAATAGTACTTATTGTCAATTGATATATGCAATACTTGAGAATATGCCTAATTCTTAAAAATGCTTTCCTTTTTCTATGCTCTTTGGTGGAATCTACCAAATGTGTTCTTTATTTTTTATCTTAATTATTTCTTGTTTTTGAATACTGTATATAACTGACATGCTCTCTTTCTGTCAGCCTAGTAGTTTGCTAATCTAAACACGTTAAAGGCCTCTTATCCATGTTCCAGTGCCTAACAATAACTATTGTCTACATCACTACATCTAAAAGCGTCTATATATCATTTTTGGTTCAATGCTAAGTAATGCTTCTGTGAATAAGTGTAAGATTACAGGATTCTTAACTTTCTGCAATATTACTGCATATTTAGCATCAATTGTAGTTGACTTGATATCTAGATTTTTAGTTTTCCTTTAGTAATTAAAACTGGGGTTTTACCTTGTTTGTTTATGCTAATTAGTTATTGTGATATAATGGCCTAATCTTATACTGAATGCTGAATGTAATATTCAATAAGAGATAATATTTCACATATTTTTTTGTTTTTGTTTTTTGTTTTTGGGTCACACCCGGCAGTGCTCAGGGGTTACTCCTGGCTCCATGCTCAGAAATTGCTCTTGGCAGACACAGAGGACCATATGGGGCACTGGGATTCAAACTGATGACCTTTTGCATGAAAGGCAAACACCTTACCTCCATGCTATCTCCCGGGCCCCTATTTCACATATTTTTATGAAGATTCTTTTCAAGTTTGTTGTAGTCCTTTTACCTCTAAAACTATATATGTATATATTACATTTACTATGAGTCACTTTAACACTTGCTTTTGAATTATAAATTAGTTTTAAATTTCAAGTATTTGAAAGTTGTTTTCTTTTCTTTGTTGTTGTTATTTTTGGGCCACACCCAATGACACTCAGGGTTTACTCCTGACTATATGCTCAGTAATCGCCCCTGGCTTGGGGGACCATATGGGATGCCGGAGGGGGGGGGGGATAGAACCATAGTCTGTCCTAGGCTAGCACGCACAAGGCAGACCCCATACTCTCTGAGACATTGCTCTGGCCCTGAAAGTTGTTTTCAAGAATGAATTAGAATAAGATTCTTTAGTGATCCATAAGAAATTTAGCATTCTTTCCTTCATATTTATCTCTAGGTTTAGGCTACTCAAGACCTTATATTATACAAATTTGTTTATTTTTTTCTGTATTTCATGTACACGTTATGGTTTAATGAATTATTGACAATTCAGAATAGAATTTACATTACATTTTAAAGTATTATTTAGATTATTGTTAGTTTTTTACCAAGTAAAATTAGTCTCCTAAAACTAATAATAGAAAAAAAATAACAGTTTTAAGTCATCTTTAGTATAAAGATAAAGGTTGAATTCCTACTTAAACTTAAAATCTGTACACATTTTTTGTTTGTCTTGTTTTGTTTTGGGGGTCACACCTGGTGATGCTCAGGAGTTACTCCTGGCTATGTGCTCAGAAATGGGATGGCAATGGATTGAACCATGGTCCATCCTAGGTTAGAGTGTGCAGGGCAAATGTCCTACTGCTTGCACCACTACTCTGGCCCCTGTACAGATGTATTTTTTTTAACTGCATGTAGGTAATTGCATTGTGGTAACTTAGGTTATAACAGTATATTCATTTTTATCTAAAGCTTTTGATTTTTGAAATCTTGTAAGACTTTCCTATTGTTAATATCATACTTACCATTATTTAACAGTAGTTAATTATGAAATATTCTCTGGCATTCTGTTATTTAATGTTCATTTGCTTTAAAAGAACACGATTTTGGGGCCAGAGAGAGCACATGTAGGCAGGATGTTTGTCTTGCATTCAGAAGGATCGTGGTTTGAATCCTGGCATCCCATCTGGTCCCCCCCAAGCCTACCAGGAGTGATTTCTGAGTGTAGAGCCAGGAGTAACCCCTGAGTGTTGCCAAGTGTGACCCAAAAAACCAAAACAACAAGAACAACAAAAAAGACACAGTTCTATATTCAAAAACTTGAAAACTTTGTAATCTTTAATTGAAAGTATAGAAGTACCTAAATAATATTTACACAAAGTCGTAAGAACATGTTTACTACTCAGGTTGGGGAGAAAGCTGGAAGGGCTGAAGCATATGCTTTGTTTCCAGGCATACCACGTGAGCACTGGGTGAGCCCCAAAACAAATCTTAGGAATCCCTTGCTAGAGACTGTGTTTACTGAAATAGGTGAAGCTCTAACAGTTTGACTCAAGAAAATTTTCCGGGACCGCAGAGATAGCTCAGCGGTAGGCTGTTTGCCTTGCACGCAGCTTATCCAGGATGGACAGTGGTTTGAATCATGGTCCCCCGTGCCTACCATTTGCCATTTCTGAGTGCAGAACCAGGAGGAACCCCTGAGCGCTGCCAGGTGTCAACCAAAACCAAAAAAGAAAAAAGAAAGGAAATTCCCCAATCATACTTTGTATTATTGCTTTCTTTGTATTATTTTTAATGGTAAACAGTGAGCAGCATCCATTATTCTAACTGTAATAGCGAAGGAGTTAAAATCAAATACTAACATAATTGCTTCTAACATATTGTGAGCTATTCCTGTGGTTCTTTTGCAAAAATGTTTTTTTATATGTGTCACCTTCCTTAATAAATATTAGAAAATAATTTTATTTTTAAATCAAATGTGAGTGTGAGACAGACTGTAGTATTTTTAGTTATCTATTCTAGAATATGAGAATTCAACTGCATTTATGTTTATTATAGGGATTTAAATATGACATTTCAAATGTTAATTCTCAAATATTTTGTAGTAAAAGTTTAAAAAATGCTTATTTTTATAATATTAAACAAGTAATTTAGAAAAATAGTATTTAGCTATATAGCACTAGAAGAAATCATAGAAATAATTACCTTTGAATATAAAATTCACCAGCAATAGTTCTAACACATGTGCAAGTTTTTCTGAATCATGTGTGTTAAGATTTTAAGTGTATACCTGCCATTTTATTAAAATTTCCAAGCTACCATTGGTGTGTGTGCGTGTATATATATAAATATATTGACTTATATGACTTTCAGATGTTTCCAAATTATGATTTTAATATGCTGGAAATTAAATAAAGTTTGAAAAGTTAATCTCTTTTAGAGTCTGTAAACACATATCTATAAACTAGCGTAATCATAGTTTCAATGTTTTCATTTTTTATAACACTGATTGCAGGACATTTTATCCCAGGACTGGATATGCAAGCTTAAATGCCAAAGTATATTGTTAGTGCTTACCATTTTTTAAGACATCGTTAAAATTTTACTTATTTAACTTTTTTCTTTCCATTTGTGTATCTTGAGATATAAAAATATCTGTATTCATAGGGAAAAGTTATCTGCATATTTTATACTTTTTAGCATTAGAAATTTTCAAAAGAAGAAATAATTTTATATTTAATTCTGGAAAATAAGTCATGACCTTCTAAATTCTTTGAATTTTTCTATTAGGGCATTTTTAATTATAAATAATTTTGTTGGATTCATTTTATTCAGTTGTGATACATTGATTTCCCAAGTTTCCTGATTTGAACACATTTTTTAATCAGTCACAAATCAATGGATTCCATTAAAATATAGATATCTTTTTTGTTGTATAGTTCTGATTCTAATAATACATTTCCTAATTTTATTCTTAAAAATTACTCTTATTTCTTTCTTAGGATATCATGAGGATGCTAAGATAAGCCAAAAATGAAATATATTTTTTAAATGAATGCACCACATATTGAAGCTGTTCATTGCTTTATGTGCTCTAATGTCATGTTAATTATTTCATGTTAATGTGTACATGCTTCTGAAGTGTGTGCAGGCATCCAACCTCTAGCTTTGTTTTTTGCAGTGTACCTGAAATGTGCATTTTCCCCAATTGAACTGCTCACCCTGTCATGTGGTCCATATCTGTGTAACGAGAGATACATAGATGTGTATGGCTACTGTATATTTGTTAGCAAGCGGAATGTTCATTACTAATATAAACTAGGAATTATGATGTGTTTACTATCCCAGTAGCCATTATTTATAATGCAGTATTAATTTCAAATGATTTTTCATATATTATAGTACTGCCAGATCTGTCGGAAGGGAGACAATGAAGAGCTGCTCCTCCTTTGTGATGGCTGTGACAAAGGTTGTCACACATACTGCCATAGACCCAAGATTACCACTATACCAGATGGGGACTGGTTTTGTCCAACTTGTATTGCTAAGGTAATATTGAGCTAAAATTGAACTAGAGTTTTTATTTCCACTCTGAAGAATCCGATGCTCTCTCTTAGACATATTCTGTTCTTTCTCTCCTCTCACACTACTCTAAATAAATTTCTTTCAATAAAAACTATTTTTGCTTTACTAAGCCATTATATTCACCTTTTAAAGGATAAATTTTAGATATTTGTATTGCATTCACCATGTTGAGGTAAGAATTCAACAGTGCTCTCACCTTCTGCATCAGAACTTCTTGTATCACCATTGGATTCTTCTCATCAGCCTACTACAGTATACTAAGTTCTCATCTATCTATGCCAGCCTCATTTTCTCCTATTGTAGGAAAATAAAACAGGAAGCTGAAGAATAGCTTAAAGGGCTGAGCACATGCTTTCCAGGTGGTAGGCCTGGGTTTGTCCCTGCCAGCATGTGGTCTCCCAAGCACTATAAGGAACACCAATTAAGAATAGGATAAAGAAAAAAACTCTCTTGGCCTTATTTCTTCCTTGATTTATTTATTACCATTTTTGTTCTTCCCTTTACAAAATAGTTTCTAGAAATCTTAAATTTTGGTTCTCTCACATGAGTAAGATTTTTTTTAAACTTGATTGATTCATTGATTGGTCTTTGGGCCATACCTGGTGGTTGTCAGGGCTCCTGGTTCTGTACTCAGAAATATACCCTGACAGGCTGGGGGACCACATGGGATGCCAGGAATCTAACAGGGTCCCTCCCAGGTTGGCCACATGCAAGGCAAACACCCTACTGCTGTGCTCTCTCTCTCTCTCTCTCTCTCTCTCTCTCTCTCTCTCTCTCTCTCTCTCTCTCTCTCTCTCTCTCTCTCTCTCTCTCCAGCCTGTCCACTTGAGTAAAATTTATACCTCCTTAGCATATCCAAATTGCTCTAATCCTGTGCCCAGATGTCTACAGTGATCACCTGGCAGTTACATTTAATAAAATAAAGCAGTCTGGCACCATTGAAAGCCTGTTTTTATTTGATTTCTAGAATATCACACTAACCTAATATTCTTCATGCTTTACTTTTTCATTATCTTTTGCTAGTTTTTCTTATCTCTCTGATCTGTAACCACTGGGGTGTTTCTTAATAAAATGATAATTTCTGCCTTGTAAGCTGTTGACAGCTTACCAGCTACCTTCACAATTTCTGATAAATACACATGTGTAAATAGAGCAGGAACATGCCTTTTATGTGTAATCTGATAGGTTTTGCTTAAAGCATATTAAGTTCCCCTTTGAATTTAGGTTCTAATAAGATGTGTCCAAGAACAATGTAATAAGTTAAACAGTAAAATAAAGGTGTCTTAAAGTATGTTTATGGGAACCAGGGTGTGGCTGAGCCATCAAGTGATAACTCTTCACACATTGCATGCATAAGAAGTGGATCCGGGGCCTGGGAGATAGCATGGAGGTAAGACGTTTGCCTTTCATGCAAAAGGTCATCGGTTCGAATCCCGGTGCCCCATATGGTCCCCTGTGCCTGCCAGGAGCAATTTCTGAGCATGGAACCAGGATTAACCCCTGAGCACTGCCGGGTGTGACCCAAAAACCCAAAAAAAAAAAAAAAAAAAAAGAAGTGGGTCCATCTCAAGCACTGCACAAACAAAATGGAATACAAAAACACATGTGTACTCTTCCATGAGACAGACCAATAAGCATTCATTTAAAAATATAGGGACTTTATGGGGCTGGAGCTATAGCATAGCAAGTAGGGTGTTTGCCTTGCATGTGGCCAACCCAGGTTTGATACCCGGCATCTCATATAGTCCCCCAAGTCTGTCAGAAATAATTCTGAGTACAGAGCCAGGAGTAACCCCTAAGCACTGCCAGGAGTGTCCCCACCCCCCAAAAAATGTAGGGACTTTTGGGGCCAGAGCAATGGTGCAGCAGAAGGGCATCCTCCTTGCATGCGGTTGACCTAGGACGAACCATGGTTTGATCCCCTAGTGTCCTATATGGTCGGTCCCCCAGGCCAGGAGTGATTTATGAGCACTTAGCCACGAGCAACCCCTGAACACAAAAAAAAAAAAAAATGGAAGAAAAAGAAGAAATCCTTTTTGGTTTTTTTTGTTTTTGTTTTTGTTTTTTGTTTTTCTTTTTCATTTTTGGGTCACACCCAGTGACGCTCAGGGGTTACTTCTGACTATGTGCTCAGAAATCGCTCCAGGCTTGGGGGACCATATGGGACACTGGGGGATCAAACCGGGATCTATCCTAGGCAAGTGCGGACAAGGCAGACACCTTACTGCTTGTGCCACTGCTCCAGGCCCAGATTGTTTTTCTTTTAACTTTAGAATTAGAATAATATTACTTTTTAGCATGAAAAATAGAACCTCGGGGCCAGGCGGTGGCACTGGAGGTAAGGTGCCTGCCTTGCCTGCGCTAGTCTAAGACATACCGTGATTCGATCCCCCAGTTCCCATATTGTCCCCCAAGTGAGGAGCGACTTCTGAGTAGCCAGGAGTAACCCCAGAGCGTCGCCGGGTATGGCCCAAAAACCAAAACAAAAAAATAGAACCTCATATATTTTTTAACAGAATTCTATAGCCAGTTATTGATACAGTTTATAGGCCTAGAGTTCACTTATATTATTTCTCCATCATCCTTTCACCATTGCTTTGTTCACGTTTAGAAACCACAAATTGATAGAACTGTCTTCTTAATATAATGCAAGATATAAAGAAACATGATGATGGAATAATGAATGGTTGAATTAATGGAAACAAAATATGAGAAATATATAAATTAAGAACATGCCACACAAAGGGCAGGGGGATGGAAAAGGGAAGGAGCAAGGACTGTGGTGGAGGGAATAGTTGAACTAGGAAAAAGAGGAGATGCTAAAAGAGGGTAGGGTAGTGTAATGTATAAGGCCCTATCAGCAATAGTACTGTGAACTACAGTGCAAAGAAAAAGAAAAGAAAAGAAAAGAAATTATAAAATTCAAAATCTTCTCTTGGGAATATAAAAACAAAAAACTAAAGAAAGGGACCGGAGAGGCAACCTGGAGGAAGAGCATTTGCCTTACATCCAGAAGATCAGTGGTTCAAGTCCTGGCATCCCATATGATCCCCCGTGCGTAGAACCAGGAGTAACCCCTTAGCGCTGCTGGGTGTGACCCAAAAACAAACAAACAAACAAAAATAACTATAAAGCTCCTCTTGAAAATAGAGTAGTGGATGGGATGCAAAGAAAGGAGAGGGCATTGGTGGAGGGAAGAGGATCCTGGTGAAGGGTTCACTGTTGAAACATAGTACACCTGAACAAATAAGGTTGCTTGTTTATTTTTGAGACATACTCCAGTGTGATTGAGTTACTTCTGGATATGTAATTCTCCTGGTAAATGCGGAAAACCATATAGGATGCCAGGGATTGAACCTGAGTCAGCTGCATACAAGGCAAGAAGCCTCCCACTGTACTATAGCTCCATCCCAACAAATGACTTAATGCTACGTAACTCTCTTTAGGATGAGTATGACACACCTGCAGTGTTCAGGGAACTGTGTGGTGCTGAGAATTGTATCTGGGCTCCCAAATTGCAAAGCATACATAACAGTGCTTTGAACTATTTCCCTATTCCTGTGAACAGTTTTTTCATGCTTTGATATAGTGTGTTGTGTGTGTGTGTGTGTGTGTGTGTGTGTGTGTGTGTGTGTGTGTGTGTGTGATTTTGTGATTTGTTCTTTTGGTTTGGGGGTGGCAGGAGGTGGGAGGTTGGCAGGGAAGAACTCCAAGCTGAGTTTTAGGGAGGCCAGGTTATATTGTTACTGGACCTAGTTTTGTTGGGTGGGGGCCAACCAGAACTGCATCTTGTACTTGGAGACCATGCAGCCAGGATTAGACTTGGGGCTTCAGCATGAAAGGCATATTCTCAAACCCTTTGAGCCATCTCCCTGGTCCAGCTGTAACTTACCCAGCTTTCCTTTTTTAATTACCTTTTCAACTTTCTTATTAATAAGCTTTCTGTTTTTATTTGTTAATATTTGTTGTAGATTATAGTGTTCCTTTTTTTAAAAAACTCTTGCAGTTAATCATCTAATCAAAGAAGCATTCTTGATAAATTCCATGATACCATGAAATTAACATCTTTATGTGTTAATGATTCCTTACTTTTTTTTAATGTACTATTAAATTTTAGCCTTGTGGAGAACAAATTCTTAGATCTCTCTTGAAAATAAAATGACCAGCTTTTTTTTTTTTTTGGATGAGATATATTCTTTGTTCTATTATACTTTAAAATAATAGGTTTGTAGATAGTAATTTTCTGATCTTCGTTTTTTTAATTCAAGGCAAGTGGTCAAACTCTAAAAATCAAAAAGCTTCATGTCAAAGGAAAAAAGACTGAGTCAAAGAAAGGCAAGAAAGTAAGCTTAACAGGGGATACTGAAGATGAAGATTCTGCATCGACAAGTAGTTCAATAAAACGGGGAAACAAGGACCTGAAAAAAAGAAAAATGGAGGAAAACACATCTATTAACTTGCCAAAACAAGAAAGTTTTACTTCTATTAAAAAACCTAAAAGAGATGACTCCAAAGACCTAGCTCTCTGCAGGTATTTTTTCAGTTTTTACTCACTATATATTTTAGTATCCTATTTGATTTGCTTAGAAATCTAAATGTGAGTTTTTGGCAATATATAGGAATAGAAAAAAATTAAAATGTACAGTATAAGCAGCTGTGTTCTTTTATTTTTATTGCATTGAGTTCTATTTGAAAAGATGATGATAAAGGCTACATTTTTACTAAAAAATAGATGTTATGACTCTATAGGTATTGATTTTAAGCATTTTTTTTCATCAGTATAATCCTTGCTGAAATGGAAACTCATGAGGATGCATGGCCTTTTCTCCTTCCTGTAAACTTGAAACTTGTTCCTGGTTATAAGAAAGTTATTAAGAAGCCTATGGATTTTTCCACAATTAGAGAAAAATTAAGTAGTGGACAGTAAGTATATAATTTAATTCAGTACCTTCAAATGCTCATTTTGTACTGGTTATCTTTCTAGTCAGCCAAAAAATTCATTAATGTGTGCTGGGATAAGTAGCTCAAAGGACTGGAGCACATGCTTTCATGCAGTAGCTGCAGCCTGGATTCCGGCACTATATAGTTTCCCAAGCACTGTTGAGAGTGACTTTGAGCCAGGAATAGTGTCTGAACTCCCTTGGGTATGGATCAAAATAAAATAAAACAAAAATACATTAATTTGACATCCCTCACTTTTTGAGGAAGAAAAAGGAGAAAAGAGAGCAGCAGTGGGCGGGGGGTTAGGGTAGTGTGGAAGAGAAATCAATTGAAATTAATTAAGCAACTACAAAATAATGTGTGAAGGCTGCTGTTTACATGGGAGACATCAAATCCAATTGAAAAAAAAAAACAAGAAATTAATGTCAGGAAATATCCCAAAGTAGTAAATAGTATCAGCTTGTCTTATACGTAAGAATATTAACACTATCTGGAGACCGGAGAGATAGCACAGCGGTAAGGCGTTTGCCTTAGACCCAGAAGGACCATGGTTCAAAACCCAGCATCCCATATGGTCCCTCGAGTCTGCCAGGAGTGATATCTGAGCATAGAGCCAGAAGTAACCCCTGAGCGCTGTCGGGTGTGACCCCAAAACAAAACAAAACAAAAAGAATATTAACACTATCTCATATAGATTTAGCAAAATTTGATTTAATGTTTTCAAATGATAACAATGTAGAGAGAAATCATTGGAAACTTGAATATTAAAAGTTACTTTGTGCTTTTACTTGAAGAATACTAAACATGCATATATTAAATGTAGAAGAAAACCAGTCTTTGCTTTTCTCCTCCACATTTTCTTGGACATTCCCTGGAGTAATAGTGAACCATCATTTCTGGAGGGTGCACAATTTATTTTATAGAGGGGAGAGCATATCCAGCTGCTTTTGAGAGTTCTCCTGGTTCTGTGCTTAGGGATCACACTTGATGCTTGGGGCACAATACAGTACCAGGGGTCAAACCTGGGTTTCCTTCATGCACCTCCTTATCCATAATTTTAACTACCTTTGCTAAATTACTAGAGAATTAGTAACTTTTAGTAAAGTTAATGATGTTAGACACCCAATTCAAAATCACAAGAAAATGACAGTATATTTAACAGGCTTTGAGTCACCAGAAACTGAGGAGTTGTATTGTTGTCTTCAGTGCTCTGCACTTTAAGCAAAGACACAGGGGAATAAAAAAAAGAAGAAATTTTACTTTGAAGAAGTACCTGTTTCAAAACCACCCTCTTTCAAATCCACTGCATCACGTATAATTCTACAAGCATTGCCACAGTCAGTCCTGAGCACTGCTGAGTATGGCCCAATTTCTCAACCCTCAAAAGATAAAAGAGATTATGACATATAGTTGAGTAAATAATTGTTATTTATAATATTATTATACAATATGATGCTTAATTTTTCCTGGACATCTTTTTGTTAAAAATAATTCCAGTGTACCATAATTCAAACAGAAGTTAGAAATGTTGAGTTAGACTTAGCTCACAATAATTTCAAATGGTTTCATAGACTGACCACATGACTAATTTTTTTTATTTAAAGACTAAATTATGAGTCAGGTTTCAATGTTTTGAGTTACCTGCTACTTCAGGCTTGTTGCTTGGGACTCACCCCAGCTGTGCTCGGAGGATTATGCTTTACTTAAGGGGATTGAACCTTACGTTGTCAGATTCAAATGTATGCACTCACCTCATTGAGCTATACCATGGTTCCAAGGTCTTATTTTTTTGTTTTTAATTGCAGATTAACTTATCAAATTCAGAAACATTTCAAACTATTACAACCACTAGTAGGGGCTGGAGGGATAGTATAATGCATTAAGTAGTTAGGCACTTGCATTGTATGCAGCTGACAAAAATTTCATCTCTGGCATTCATAGTATCTTCCTAACCTTCCAATAATAATCCTGAACTCAGTGCCAGAAGTAAGCTGTAAACATTGCCAGTAGTGGCCCAAAAGCAAACAAAGAAAATGTAAAAGAGAAAACACTGTTTATATGTAAGTGAACTGGCAAGGATGTTCTTTATGAATTAGTTTCTTTGCTTTTACTATCAAATGTTGAGGACAGAGCAGTGGTGCAAGCGGCAAGGTGTCTGCCTTGCATGCGCTAGCCTAGGACAAACCGAGGTTCAGTTACCTGGCATCCCATATGGTTCCCCCAAGCCAGGAGCGATTTCTGAGCACATAGCCAAGAGTAACCCCTGAGCATCACCAGGTGTGACCCAAAAATAAACAACAACAAAAAATTATCAGATGTTTACGAGGGTGTAATACATAGACTTTTTTTTTATCATCAGTATGACCTGGACAAATACTTATACAAGACTATACCAATATTAAAATTAATTTTTGTTAAGCTCTATATGTAATTTTCCAATCCCTAAATAGAAACTAAATCTAAACTTAAAAATACCCAAAGAAACGTGTTTGGAAATTAAGAATGATCAAAAGAGCAACAGAATTAGAACTCCTTTATGAGAACGAGCTTTGATATAGAAAAGGAAGCAGACAGGGAGAGAGTTCTTAATAAACCTGTCTAAGAAACAAAACTTAATGGATTCAGGTCCTCCCTTTTTCATAACTTGAAAACATTTTCTCTATTTTTTATTTCTGTTATAACTAGTGCTGAGGGAATATTTATTTCAAGGCCTGGAGAAATAGTGCAGCAGGAGCCTATTTGCCTTAGGCATGGCCAGCCCAGTTCAAATCCTAGTGTCCTATTTGGTACTCAAAGCACTGCCAGGAGTAATTCCTAAGCACAAAGCCAGTCTAACCCCTGAACATACCCCGGTGTGGTTAAAAATAAAAAATCAAAACCCCAACAAGAGAGGATTAGAAACAGGGTTTAGTTAAGGGAGAGGCAAAGCAGGGAGGCCAGAAGACTTACAGCCAGCACCCCAGGCCTACAGTGGGAAGAGGGCCAAGGTTGGGACCAGGGCAAGGAGTCAGCAGGGAAAGGACCAGAGAAAGGGAAATAGGAGAGGTAGCAAAAGGCAGCAGGACCAGGAAGTCTTGCATAGTTTCTCCAGCAGTTTGGTAGCTACCATCCAGCAGGAGCAAATAGTTGGAGTTCACACCCCCACCTTGGGTCTTATACCCCCAGACTAAAGCAGGGGCATCTGGTAATTGCAGCCTTTACCCTTAAAGGGACAGGAGCCCCCTTCTGGCTGACTAGGGGCCAGAGAATCTCTGTTCCCTTATATTCAGGCATTTCTAACATTGTATGATTAAACTCAGAATAAGTTGTAATCAAAACTCAGAAGCTATATTTCTAATATTTAAACTAGAAAATTCTAAAACACCAGAGAGCAAAGTACCTACTTTGATGAATCTACGTTCTATTAGCTGCCCCAGTTTTCTACAAAGGGAAGGGCTGATGTGGATATTATACTTACTATACTTAGAATCTCTCTTGGATTCCAGTCTTCTTAGGATTAATCAATAACCATTTATTGTAGAAATTATCTAAGGAGATAAAAAATATTTTTTGGGGGGCCACACCCAATGATGCTCAGGAGTTACTCTGGGCTATTCTCTCAGAAATCGCTCCCGGCTTGGAGGACCATATGGGACGCCAGGGATCAAACTTAGGCCCATCCTTGGTCAGCCGTGTGCAAGGCAAACGCCTAACCACTGCACCATCGCTCAGGCCTCAGGAGATAAAAATATTTTTATAAAATAAAAAATAAATAAATAAATAAATAAAAATAAAATAAAAATTTGGGGGTGAATTCATAGCAGACAAATGCAGAGAAAGATATGTTAGTAAATTACTTTAAAGTCAAAAAGTGTACAAACATTCTCATAACACATACTACTGAACTTCATATTTGAGTTTCTCATATGTACATAGTATAGACATTACAAATTTATATTCCAGAGAGAATACATAAGAAAAGGAAGTCACAAATATTGCTAGCAATTGAAAGAGGGAAATTTTCTATAATGATGTTACTTATTTATAATCTAAAAATAATTTGGTAAATTGACTTTGTGTAAGAATAAAATCACTAGCCCAATTCAAGTAAAGCTATAGTAAAAGAATGATAAAAAAACAAACCCTCTGAATTTCCAAATTGTGACTTAATTAAATAATAGTTAATATAAAATTATTTCAAAGTAGAAGCAAAGGAAGTAGTGGAAAGTACATGTATTGCCAATTCTGTTTTGTTTCATATTTCATTGAGTGTTCTCAAATTGACATGAGATTTTTTCCGACTCATATATGTCTTCAGTGCTAAATAAAAATATGTAGAGAAAATTATATGTAAAAAGGACTAGCATATTTTAAATATTTAAGTGGTTTTTGATAGTTTGGCTTTAAAGTTATGAAGTAGAGATCACAAACATCAGAAATTAAGAATTTGAAAATGTTGTTTAGAATGGTATGTTTATAATGAGGAAGAAATAAATTCTGAAAATTTAGAATAATAATAATAATAAAATAAAATATTTTAAAGGTACTTGAAGTACCTTTAAAGTACTTTTAGTACTTTAAGTACCTTTAAGTACTTTAAAGTACCTTTAAAATATTTTATAAAATGTTTCTCCACAAATGTTTAATTTCATTACATGTAACATTCAGAATATTATTCATAGAGGAGATGGATTAGAATTACTAGTTACTGTAGGGAAGAGTAAATGAAGACTAACCAAGAGGGGTCCTCAAACTTTTTAAACAGGGGGCCAGTTCACTGTCCCTCAGATCGTTGGAGGCCAGACTATAGTGAAAACAAAAACTACGAACAAATTCCTATGCACACTGCATATATCTTATTTTGAAGTGCAGAAACTAAACCGGAACAAATACAGTATGTGGCCCACGGGCCGTAGTTTGAAGACCCCTGAATGATTCTTTCCTCCTCCAGGAGAAAAGGAAAATGAAGTTACCTATGGGCTTACTTCATTCTGAGCAAAAGACAGAAATTTGGACCTGTTACTTATTGCAATTATTCGAAGGGAGTGAAAGACTACCAAGTATTTTATCAAAGAAACATTTTTACCAGTTTGCAGCACTTGCTTCACAGGTGTTTCTAATGAGGATGTGTCACATCCAACCTATCATAAATTAGAATTACTTTGCATTTGAATTTTCAAAAGCCCCCTTTCAAAAATGTATTTATTTTACTTTGAATTGCCTTGAAATGAGCCATCTTTTGCTCACCAATAAATTTAGACAGCTTTATTCATCTTTCTTTTCACTTCAGTATCCTTACAAAGAAAGAGAATTGAGCTTATTTCTCCCAAGATTTAAAAAAAAAAAAAGAAGCACAGTACTTATTGAAAGACAGATTATCTTAAAGATACCTCTGATAAAAAGGGATAGCACATGATTTTTTGAAGGGGAAAGTGTAATATTTATAGCACATAGGAAGTACTGAATTTCGACTGCAACTAAATATTTTTGAATGTGGATAACGGCATGATTGATAGTCACACAAACTATTTTTCTGGGTTGAGTATTCCTTTAACATGTGATAGATTAGTGTTTTACATTTAACTTCTTACTTTAAAACTGTGTATAATTCAGAACACATGTCTTTTATTTCCCTGACCCACTTATATGAAAGCACAGTGTAGTCTATATCTGTTTAAATAATTTACCTAATTGTTTGCATATAAATTTTTCTTTTTATCTTTTATATCCATTTATGTATAGAATACAGTCATCCTACAAAAGCAACCTTTCTCTCAATCATGTGTTTTCTTTCAGGTACCCGAACCTGGAAACCTTTGCTCTAGATGTAAGGCTTGTTTTTGACAACTGTGAGACATTTAATGAAGATGATTCTGATATAGGGAGAGCTGGCCACAATATGAGGAATTATTTTGAAAAAAAATGGACAGATACATTCAAAGTGAGCTGAAATTATAATATTCTCTATTTTTCCTTCTAAAAAAGGATAAACAAGACCAGCAATGTGAACTGTACTACATTAATGTGCAAGGCACATTATACGATGACTTTTTTTCTTAAAATAAATATCACAAAAAAAGTATCAAAATAATGATACCATTTTTAAAGGCTTCACTCCTACAACAACCAAAACCCTTGGTTCTTGGTTTGTGTGATTTATCAGCTAATTTAGGTAGAACAGGGAAGCACACCCAAAGAATTTTCAAAGGAAAGGGTGTTATAGTGCAATAGCAATTAAAATATATCAAATCGCACTGAATATTCAACACCAGAGCTCTAATATGGGAAATGGTTCTCCTTTCCCTCTCAATAAATATCTATTTTTCATTTTTTTACTTTGTAGTTTATTTTTTAGTGAATGTATTTAATTTTATGAATTATTTATGATTAAACCACATCCAGAATCTTCGTTTTCTGTGAAAAGGAAGAGCTAGAAAATTGCTTTAAATCTTGAAAATACAACAAGGAATGTTTTAAAATATAAAACAAAGCCAAGTTAAACTGTTTACACTGATGTGCTATAAAGCACCAAAAATAAACTTTACTGTAGAGTTACAAGTACATTTATATATATATATATATGTTGCTGCATCACTTGTGTAGTAAAATTGTATTTCAAAACAGTGAAGACAAATTGACATGTACATACTGTTCATTATTGTTTATATTAAGTCTTGTTTAAAATATGTATTATGTGTATATATCGTTTGCAGACATTATTGTTTATGCCTTAGAAGGATTGTAGCATTTTATTTTAGTCTGAAGGTAATTATAGCTTATACAGCTTGTACAGTAATTATCCTCTACCAACACTGTGGCGTCTCCTTGATCTTGGTAGTGCCTGCCTTTAAAACAGGGTGTAGGGGATATTAGTTTTCCATTTTTCTATTTTGTTATATAATTTTAAGCCACCAGGGCCTAAATTAAAGTATAATCATTTGTATCCATGTGGAATAAAATTGTGACAATTTCCTACTGCACACAGTATTTTTTCATAGAGACATTTCCCTCCCATTTGCCTTGCCTCAGAAATAAATTTAAAAGACATTTGTAACCACTGTGTTTTATCTACTGTGTGTTGTGGTGGCCTGTTGGAGGCAAATAGATCAGAATTTTTTTTTGTACCTATGTAAGAGTACTTGAAGTTTTATTTAAAATAAAATGTTGTGGAAAAGGTAGCATTCTTTTTTTAGGAGTGTTATTTTTCACTACTATGTGTGGCACGGATACAATAAAAGACTTACAAAGTAGGGTTTTTTATTTTTTAGTTTTTCTTAATGAAGCTAAAGATGCATTCATTTACCCGAAAGTTTATTTCAATTTAATTTTTATAGATTTGCTCAGAGGATAATGGGCTGAGTGGAGAGTTTGGTTTTAAGTCAAGTGATGACTATCATAAGTCTCTAAACCTCTTTAGATTATGCATTACTGGTTATTTCATGTTTCCAATATAAAATTAGAATAAACTTGAGAGTTTTGTTATGATGAGAAATGTCTATATTGGTAGACATTTAATACAGTTCTCAAAAGAGAAAAATTTGTCTGACTACACAGGCTGGCCTGGGTTTGGTCCTTCCAGCCTATATAGTCCCTTGAGCCTGGCCAGGAGTAATTCCTGAATGGAGAACAAGAAGTAACCCCGACCACCACAGGATGTGATAAAAATAGATAAATAAATAAACTAATCTACAAATGTAATAGGATTTGAAACCTTGATGGATTCTGAGGAAATGCTGGTGAGCACAGGTACAGCCCTGCCTTCCTGAACTTTAGCCTAGTGGAGAAATGATCCTTAGAGAATACCCACTGCTTCTAATAGTGACTGAATGGTGTTTTTTTTAATGTAACATTACATTATAATATATATATATATATAAGCTTCAGATGTACATTTTTGAAAATCAACATGTATGAAAATAGCAGAGTTTTGGAGAAAGTATCTCAAACTTTAAAAATGCTATAAACCACAAGAGTATTTTCTAATCCCTAGATTATTTGTGAAGGCTTATATGACAATCAGCTGTTATTATATAAGTAAGTAATTTTGTTAGCCAAATATTCAGTGATGTTTAAGGGGCTGTTTCTTAATTAAAAATTCCATGTGGAGAAGGGAACCAGGAGGTTCTGTTAATAAAGTATGTAGTTTTTGTGTTTGTAGAACTACCAGATATTCCATGGAAAACATTCTTCATGAGATTTTTATACCATAGAAACCATACATACTTTTTTTCATTTACATTAGTTGGTATACAAATATATTGCTGATAACATGCCTGGTATTTAAGGGGGCATATAAGAAATAAAATACACACACATAACTAACTTTCAAAAGTGATAACTTTCTTTTAAAATTACAGTATCTGAAAAGAAAGTTTGGAAATACTGACTTCTGTAGAAACTGTTTTCACTGTTATTATGCATCTGAAGTAGCTATTTTAAAAGTAATAGACATAATCCCCTAAGAGCAGCAGTTGAGATTATATTGGATTTATAACAGCAGTTGGATCAGTAACAACTGTTATTATACATCTGTAGATTATTGTTCTATTCTTTTCCACTCACACTCCCCTAGACTAGATATATGCTCAGCTGTTTTCTTCAAACATAAAAAATTCTAATCTTTTACTGTCACAATTATTTTTTAAAAAATGCTTTTATTAAGATGAATTAGATTTTGGGGTCCGGGAGATAGCATGGAGGTAAGGCGTTTGCCTTTCATGCAAAAGGTCATCGGTTCGAATCCCGGTGCCCCATATGGTCCCCTGTGCCTGCCAGGAGCAATTTCTGAGCATGGAGCCAGGAGTAACCCCTGAGCACTGCCGGGTGTGACCCAAAAACCAAAAAAAAAAAAAAAGAAAAAAAAAGATGAATTAGATTTTATTCCGAAACCTCTGTGTAGTTCCCTATTGCTTTGTAAATTGTGAAAAAAATGGCCTGCCCACAGTTTAGATTTAGATGATCAATTCAAGTAGTGGCCAACTGCTGATAACAGATTAACAGTCCACTAGTCTTGGAAGATAATAATCAGAAAATAATCACCAGTTTGAAACAGCATAGAGAATACATATTTATTTCGTTATTAACCATTGGAAATGAAACAAGTTAAAGTTTGTGGAGTATTCTTTTCTAAATCACATGTAAGATGATCTCTTTTTCTTGTTTCAACCGAATGGTTTAATTTAAAGTACTGCTTTTAATGGAATTTATGGGGAATCTTAGAACTGGAGAGATAATAAAGTGGTTCTGACACTTGGCTTGCATGTGATTGATTTGGATTTGATCCTCGGCACCCCACCCCATATTGTCCTCCAATCCCACCAGGAGTGAACCCTGAGCCCAGATGTAAGCCTTGAGTACCACTGAATATGTTATATGTTCTCTTTCTCTCTCTCTCTCTCTCTCTCTCTCTCTTTTTCTCTCTCTCTCTCTCTCTCTCTCTCTCTCTCTCACACACACACACACACACACACACACACACACACACACACACACCAAGATTTAGTGAAGAATCTAATCTGTCTTTGGTACCTTCTTTCTTAGCCCCTCCAATTTTGTGCCCTTAGAAGAAATGCAAAAGCCTGTAATCTCCATTGAACAATTCTCAACAGAGAAGTCTGACATAGCAATGATTCCTACTATCAGTTGCCTGTCTCTTTTCAAGATTATTTATATCTAGGGGGCCAGATGTACCACGTACTACAGACAAAGTCTGTCTATGCCCATAAGTAGAATTATATCCAATGGTAAAAACAACAAATATTATTTAACACTGAAAACAAGGCAAAGATAGCCTATCATTTTCTCCACTGTACTGGAAGTATTAGTTTATGCATTAAAAAGAAATATACATACAGATTGAAAGGAAGAAATGGATGTATTTTTCAGATGATATAACAAAATTAAAAAACTTCACCTAAGTTTCAAAAACATGGAAGGAATTTCTGTGTACTAGAAATAAAATTTGCTAGAATTATAATAGCAATCCCTCAAATAACGAAAAACTGAACTACTGTATTAACCAGCAACTGCACTTCTAGTACATAGCCAAAGGCAAACAGGATTTCAAAGTATATGTACATCCTCATATATGTTATTATTATATAATGAAATCATAGTAGCCAATATTAGAAAATGTAAAGGTTCAACATTGATGGATAATGAAAATAGGATATTTTTATTACCATATACCATATGTGTATACATATGATATTATTTAGCCATAAATATCTATATCCAAACTGTGTTTTTAATCTCCTAAGAAGTTAATTCCACACAAGGTTATATGCAAATGATCATAGTACATTTCATTTTATTTGTATCAAATAATGGAGTTTTAATAAAGTACCATGACTATGATTGCACACCCACTCCAGTAATTATAACTGAAAAGACTGAAAGTCAGGGGTTACTGATTAAATGGATCGGCTACAACTCTTAAATCTTATTTGGATACAAGATAGTACAAAAATTTTTGAAAATTGCTTAACAGTTTTTACCGATTTAAAGATTCCATTTCCATGTAACCAGAAATTCTGCTCATCAGTTAAAAAAAATTAAGATCTATTTAGAGAAAACTTCAACATGAACATTTATTAATACCATTTTGGTGTCTAGGGGGTCTTGTTCTCTGACAATAGTCAAAATTGTAAAATATCACCAGAGTCCTAGCTGGTTCCTAATTCAGTCCTATGGTCTCCTATTTCCTGTCTTCTCAAAATGAAAGATGCTGCTCTGCTCCTTTTCAAAGACATTCTGACACATGAAGTGGCTACATCCTTCTCCAAGATAGGGGACAGTTCTCCTGATCAGCTGCAGCTGCTGATACAGTTACAGCATGCCAGCAAACAGATTGGCATACAGCAGTACAGGGAGTTATGAATTGTGTGGTCTGTAGTAGGCAGTCATATCCTCCTGGCTGGTAACTGCCCATGTCATCACAGCCTTTCTGCTTTGCCTTCATTTATAAATACAAGCAGATAGGTATGGCAAGGGCAAGAAATCAATTTCATTCAAGTACCTTAACTTAGATGTTAGTACTTAGATGTCTAAGTATTTAACATTCAATGAAAAATCACTTCATGAATAAGTAAATAATTGTACCTTATACAAAGTACAATTGTATAAGGTTGTACCATATGCAGTATACAATGACCATGTACATACAATGGAACAATTCAACAATAACAAGCTAATAGAAGTCAAAGATAAACACAAGTCATGCATAAAAGAGTACATAATTTATGATTCCTGTTTATACAGAATCAAGGCTAGATCTATAGTATGAATGAGGGTAGGAAATAATGATTGTCTAGGACCAGGAGCAGAGAAATGAAGTGTTCTGGGATTGTGTGTGTGTGTGTGTGTGTGTGTGTGTGTGTGTTTGTGTGAAGATAGAATTATTTTAATACTATTGTAAAAACGTAATACACTGTACTGTTTAAATGGCATTTTATGTTCAGCTCAATATTGTCCATTGTTTAAAAGTGCCTATTCATTGTCTGGATGTGTACTAAATTTATATACTTAATTTTTGTCATTATTTTTATTTCGCTTTTTGCAGTGTATGATTCCATCACAAGGGAGGGTTTTCTTTTCTTTTATGCTTCATGGTTTTAATGTGGGACTGTTATTATCATGGCATAAAATGTCTCCAAAACTTTAGGTAATTTGAAAATCATGATATCATAGGTATTGGAAACAACTTTCTTTTATAATCCTACTTTTACTTTAACAGATTAT
>PVKC010002538.1:0-43001 GCA_004027635.1 Crocidura indochinensis
GTGTGGTTTTTGGGTCACACCCGGCAGTGCTCAGGGGTTACTCCTGGCTCCACGTACAGAAGTTGCTCCTGGCAGGCACAGGGACCATATGGGACGCCGGGATTCCAACAAATGACCTTCTGCATGACAGGCAAACACCTTACCACCATGCTATCTCTCTGGCCCGGTGGCACTTACTTTTCTATATTAAAGCTGCAATGTTAAATATTCATTTTTCTTTTGCTCTTAACCTTAAATTTTACCTCTTCTGAAGAACTTTTGAAATCACAAAAGAAGTTATGTTTTCTCTTTCTAGTTTTAAAAATACTTAATTTTTATAGTGTATGCAAATAATTATCACATCAAGCTATGCATGCTATGAAAAAATTATCAGCTTAATATATACATATAATTACAAGACACCCATGAACATAATAAGTACAAGACATCCAATGAACATAATAATTCATCAGCAACTATTGAGTAAAAGAATCTTTTATTCCTTTATTTTAGTGATTTTTTAGATTGAATTATAATCACAATGCATGCTAAAGCAAATAAAACAGAAAAGTATTGGAAGTAAATAAATTTACTGTGCCCACAATAACAAAACTTCTTAAAGTTTTTTGTTTCCTATAACCAATACTGTATCAATGTACTCCACTGTCCCTCAGTACCAAAGAATAAATACTAAAGATGGAGTTCTAGTTTTGGTTTTCTTTCATAGTAAGTATTAATTGTACAAATCTATGACCTGAAAAGGAACACACATGTAAAGAAGAGCTTTTAACTTTGGTATTGTGATAGAACAATAGTTTTAAATTCCTATAAAAAAGCAAATATAATTTTGTACCAACTCCCCCTCCCCCCCTTTTTTTGCTATACTCAGTGGTGTTCAGGAACTACTTATTGCTCTGCACTCAGAATAACTTCCAAGAGGAAAGGGAACCAATCAAGGTCTTTAAATCTCTTTTTATTTTGTTTTAAATATGTGTGACTATATAATTAAGACTATATTATTACTGTTGAGGGTTCCTTTTCTCCTGAGTAGGTGATTCAAAAGAAATAAAAGGATTATGGAAAAATAAATAAAATATAGTTTAGAAAATTAGTCAACTGCTATTTAACTATCTATTATTTACTATTACTGTGTAAAATGTGATGAAATTCATAAATATGATGAGGGTAGAATTGAGGCATCTTAATAGAACACAAAATTGACAACACCAAGAAGTTAACACTTTGCAGGATATTTAGCAAAAATATGAAGAATATTATTAAGTCTTTAATGGTCAGGATTCAAATAAGCCTAGACATAGCTTTCTACTTCCATCATTGACTTAATTGTTTACTCATTTAAAAGCTGTTTTACCAGCTAATTAAGTCAATGGAAGAATTTTTAATTGATACACAATTTATTTTATATTTAACATAACATTTGTATTGAGTATATACTGTATAAATATTTGAGTTAAGCATAAGAAACACAGTCTTATTTTATTTCTCCATATTGAAGCAATACTTGATAATATCAGAGTTACTTTTATATATATGACATAATGAAAATATTTTAATAGGATAAAATGAGGCACATTTATATCATAAATAGAGTGACAATCTACTTATAAGGAAAATTTTTGTAAGAAAAAATGGCATTTGATATGGGACCTAAAATATTCTTAGATATAACATAAATTTGTACTTAAGATGAGATTTATTTCAGGATCTGGTGAGGGAATTTTCCAGGTAAAAGGACATCAAGTGCAAAAAAAAAATAAAAACCAAAGAAAATAAAAATTTTTTCTTTACTTGGATTAGAGATATAACTGAGTAATTATGAGGAAAAAATAAGATTGGCAAGTACATTTAGTTTTGAGACCTGTGAAGCTGCTGAAACGAGGGGTCAGAACATGCATACAGTGGCATGCTTGTTGCTTATATGGGAGAGTAGTGCAAGGTCAGAAAGTTAAAAAAAAAAAAAGCGAATGAGTTCAAGAAAGAATTCAAATAGAGTGAGTTATCAGTTTTCAATACATACTTCTTAAAGAATGCTTCTTGAACAAGGTCTGAGCCTATAGGCATTAGGATTGAAAGTTATTGAAGATGTATTTAAGAGAACTATTAAGTTTGTTATTTATTAATTTTGATTTAAGTTTATTTTTCAGTTTTATTTTAGTCATTGTTATTTACATAACTGTGAGTAGTCGGGCCTTGTGCATACCTAATACAAACACTTCAACCCTCTATATTTCTCCACCATTGATATTGTGCCACAACTTCTTTCCTAACCTCCAGTATCCCCTCACTATAGTTATTTCAGTTATGTAGATTATTTCTTCACATTTTCTGTTTGTATTTGGCTATTTGTTATGACTTTATATGCTTCTTTATGTATCTATTATGGTTATATAAAGTTAGATTATATATACAATTTAACACTACTCAGGTAAAAGAAAAGATAAAATAATCTAGTTTTCCAAAAAATGGTTGGAATTGGAGGATGTCATGCTGAACAAAGTTAACCTTAAAGACGGCGGCAGGTACAAATTTACCTCCTTCATAATAGGAGGAGTCCCATATGGTCCCCTAAGCCAGGAGCGATTTCTGAATGCAGCTAGGAGTAACCTCTGGGCGTCAATGGGGGCAGTCAAAAACAAAAACAAAAACAAAAAAACAAAAATAAAAACAAAAAAGTAACCAGTCCCGGTAGGTATGTGGAGAAAAAAAGATTTAGGTCACATAATAACAATCAGTATCGTTGAAAGGTGATATTGCATATCATTTGAATGCTGATGGAGCTCTTTGCTCAGCCTCTGATGGAAGAGGTTTAGACAGGGTGTCAACAGAAAGAAGAGTATTGTAGATTGTTTTTGCGTTATTCTAAGTAGAAACTTCTGAAACACCGCTAGAGAGAGTAGCCTAAGCAAGGATTCAAACTTTTCATAAAATATCCTGATGTGGACTTAACTTCAGATCTTAATAAAGAGAGAAAAGGAAACAATTTATTCATGGAAATGTGTATGCTATCTGGGGAAATCTTAAAATATCTGGACATGAATTGTAAGGAGCAAGTAGCTACTGGTGGTCTGCAAGCAAGAAATGTTGTATGTGTGTGTATATAACACCTAGACTTAATTTTTTGGTTTATAGTTCTAGTTCCCAACTAGTAATGTATGATTCTGTAAAATCTCAGAATATTGAAATGTTCTTTTTCTGCTCAAGTGTCAGACTTTCAACCATCTCCCCATAGTGTTTGAATGTATCTACACTATATGTACACTCAGAGCAAGGCTTATTTTCTATCTTTTAATCTAAAGTTGCTGTATTAATGGGATACACACTTCATTGATTTTTAATTAATTTTCTAAAGAGACACAGACTCCAACCCACAGTCATCTCTGTGCTTATTACAATTCACATAGTTATTGATCAGCCACCCAAAGTACAGAAGTGATCCATTTTAAGTAGACTCTCTCCAGTGTCTGGACACTATGAGATTCACTCTTCCCCTCCTAATCATATTGACAAGAGTTCAGTATGAGGATAGGATTGCAGTGTGTGTAGTATTCTCTTTATTCATGTTATTATGCTTTTTAACTATGGTTTATTTGGCCAGAAATTTGTGGCTCTTTACACTTGCATTTCAACTTCCATTTTTGTTGTTGGTGGTGATGTTATTACTTTGGTTTCCATACAAGATGTATAGGTTCTCAAGGTAACTGACCAACAAAATGAAAGCTATGTGAATTTTCAAAAAATTCGTGCAGACTGGTAAGTAGGAAGGAAGAAATATTTGTAAAAACACATAGGAGGGGCTGGCGAGAGAATTCAGTGGGCAAGGTACATGCCTTTCATTAAACTGACCTGGGTTTAACTTCCAAAACAAGGAAATAATGATTATGTGTTAGCTAAAAAGTATTGTATGTAGCTGGTATCCTCACTCACTTCCCTCTATGGTGAAGACACAGTTTGGGGAATAGCCTGAGTGCTGCAAGATTTGCTTTCCACCCCACCACCATAAAAATCAGAGACATTTCAATCGGTACCACCGCCACTGCAAAAAAAGAAAATAATAACTTTACATGGAGAGCCTTTCACAATATTTTGCCTTACTTCTTTAATCCACTACAAATATATTTAAGTGTCTGTTAAATGTCAGACAATCTTCAAATTGTTGAACATGCATAGTGAATTTAAAATCTTGGTTTGTAAAATATTTGCAGAAACATTTTTCTCTGAGAGCCCAGTAAAACTCAAGAAATTTATTTCTACACATTGCATGTTATTATGAGAAGTGTTTATTCTTCATTAAATTCTTAATGAGCTCATTGTTTGTATAGTGACCCTGCAGTTATAGATGTTGCTATTTGTAAATTCGTATATAATTCTGTAGCTTATTGACTCTAGTATTATGCATCTGATCATGTAGTGTAATAGTTTAGATCACTGCCTCTAAACTCAAACTGCCTGGACTGAAATATTTGTTTTTAATCTGCTTATTCACGGAGTAGTTATCATTGTTATTTTTTTTTCACTTCTCTGTGCATAGTTTTTCTTATCTTAAAATGGTAATTGTAATACAAACCTTATTAAATCTTTTTGACTTCATATATACAGAGGACAAAAAGTATATCTAATATAGTAATACTAGTGAATACATTTACTAATGAATGTAATGGTAATATACATACTTTTGTTTTGTTTTCATATGACTTGGGGATTCAATCAGAAAGCTGTATATGTTGCATTATTCACAGAGAAAAATTAACATTATTTTATAGATGTTATATTTTACAATTCTAGGGCAATGTGGTCCTGGAGACATGCTTAACATATAACTAAGCAGTTATAATACTGTGCTCAGTTGACTGGTCCATGCTTACATTGGTGATACACTTTTTCCAAGATCAGCAAAACTGATCCTACCATATAAGTAGGAATCCAAGTCAGAGTTTTGCACATGCTATGTATGTATATACTACCTCACAAGTTTATTACTATTTTATTAATGTAACTTTCTACATTAAAAGTAATGCTGACTATCATTTTATATATCCTACCGGAAAAACTTAGAACCTTTACAGATATTATAGTGTTTAAGTAAGTCTTGATTGTAGTGCCAAAAAAATGAACGTAAGTTTAGTACCCATAAAGGAGGAACTAAATAGTAAACTGATAAAAACATATCTGTGGCATCAATGAGTTTGCATGTATAAATTTATGTTAAGCGAGAAATAATAAATACCTATTTATTAATAAATGATATATTTAACATTATTTATTTATTTTATAAATATTTATTTAATAAAATTATTTTATAATAATGAATGAAATTTATTTATAATACTATATTTTATTTTATAATTATCTATTTATTAAAATAATAGACTATATTGCAATTGGATGCCATTTTAATTAAAATCTACAGTGAATAAAATGTGAAATCATTTAGTTCGTGATACTGTTTTATTTTATAAAATTATTTTCTGATATGGCTAAAATAAATGCATGAGTGATAGAATATGCGTGAAAGAAATATTATGATGGATAGAATACCTGTGAATGTTAGGAGAATAGGAAGAGGACAGAGGCTATATAGGGTGCCATGATAAATAAAGGCATGAGTTTTGGAAATGGGTTATCTCAAAATTCTATATACTTGGATTCTAAAAAGTACTTTCTGAGGCCATAGGGCCAGAGATCCCAGTTAATTCTTCCCTGAAGATTCCCTCACACCCCCCACAATAAAAATGTTTTGATTTAAAAAAAATAAAACAAATGAATAAAAATGCCACATAATATCTTAAGCTAGCTGCAAGGAAAAAAATACCTGAGATAGATTTGAATATATAAAGTTCCTAGATGAGTATTCTCAGGAAGAACTTCCATAAGACAACAACATAATATTAAAGGAAAAATTTTAGTTATTAAGAAATAACAGTGGTGTAATATAAGGCCATGGGAAACCCTGGGATTGGAGTTACATTATTTGTCCAAAGGGTTATGGTCTTTGAAACCATGTCAAATAGTTACTGAATTTATACTAACTTATATGAGAGGAGAAAGCCTCACAGAGGCATTTCCTGGACTGGAGTGTCAGTGTTCCCCAAACTGATTTTACTGAGATGAGATCAACCAAAAATTACTGCCCCAGAAGCTGAGAATGTGACTGTGAATACTTTGGTCATGATTTGGTTTCTGGCCAAATCTCACAATAATATGCATATTATCTGTGCATAATAAAGTCAAAATAATGTGGAAAATACTTTACAAAAATAGCAAATAAGGATTTTTTTTTTGGTTTTTGGGTCACACCCGGCAGTGCTCAGGGGTTATAAATAAGGATTTTTATTATATATTGTCAAAATAACAGAATGCAATTGTACTTATTAATTCAATATTTCATTATGAACTGCTACCGAGATCTCTTGAAAATCACATGTATAACTGGAAGATATAAGAAAAACTATTAAGTTTAGGGCAGTTGTGTGAATATATCTATTACTTATTTTTTAGAAGAGTAATAAGAATCAAATAGCATATAATTAGCAATGTCTAATATCCATATAGTGTTATTTAAGTTCTGAATATACCATTAAGTGATTCAGTCCTATTTTATTTGTTTTTATTTCTGGTTTTTGTTTTGGAACCACACCTGATGACGCTCTCAGCCAGGAAGTAACCCCTGACTATACTATCAAAAACCTGCTCCTGGCTTGGGGACGAGATGGGACTCAGGGAGATCCAACCGAGGTTGTCCTAGGCTAGCTCAGACAAGGCAGAGACACCTTACTGCTCCTGACCCAAATTCCTATTTTAAACAAGAAAAAAAATAGCAAGTTTTGTTTTCAGCAAGTTCAAAATACCTCAGAATAATTGAAAACTCTGAAATTTTTGACAAATCTCATAACATTGAATTCTCAATTTAGTCCTCGGGACAGACAATAATATTATCTACTTTAATGAACAAGGAAAGTAGAAAACATAAATAAATATATCAAGGTCACACAGTTAGTAAATAGCCAGAATTCCCAGAGTCAACTCTCTTAAATATCTATGCACTGAATTGACTAAAACATATACTGCTACTCACTATAATCTGAAAGGAACTTCTCCTCTACTGCTTTCTACTATGCCTCTTGTTATTGGCCTTGAATTTAATCTCTTGATTTAGTATATTTTAAAGATACATCCTCATGGCATAAGCATTTAAAGCTAGAAGGCACCTCAAAGGTCATGCAGGACAGTGTATCATTTTTATGGAATAGGTCAAATGAGTGTCTGTAATCATAAAACCCAGAGAGCAATAGCTCCACAATTTCCATATTGAACCACTGAGTTATATGATTTTTATTCTCCTATGAACCAGGAATTGTCAGTTCAAAGGTTTCTCTGTTGATTCAGGTACAGCATGACCTTAATTATCCTTCATGTACTAATTGTATAAAGTCAACTACTTCATCCCCAAAGGTCCCTTTCTTCTCTTGTACTTATTCACATGTATGTGAGTGCTTTAACAGTATAAAGCATTACAGTTCGGCTTTTCTGCCCATAGGGATAGAATTTGTTTTATAAGAAAGGGTATAAGAAGATAAATTATTTTCATTTGAAGCTAGCTATTCTATAAAGGTTTCCAATATTAAGAAAGCTTCAAATAAAAAAAAGTACTCTTGTTAACTCCAGTGAGAATGAACTGTAGCTTGAAATTCTTAGCTCTTCACGTGCCTTTGATGAAATTGTCACATGACCTTCATAGAAAACAAATATTTATTGTCAGAAAATACAGGACTCCCTTGAGCTTTGTTAGCTTTCTGCAGCTGGAAAGAATACATTTTCACATTAAATTAAAACATAATAAAATGACTTTTGTTGATAGCCATGACTAAAATTTGTAAGATTAAAATAAAATCATTTCTAGGCATTATTCAGTATGGAAAATAAAAAACAATCAATGAATCAATTGTTCATTTTTATTACCCAGAGAGATTTATATAAGTTTATATTCCTAGACTAAAATTTTAAAAATGATAGCTGGATTTTTATTACATTTCTTTATTATTATTTATTTATTAAAGTGGAGCATAAAATGTGACTTTCCTTTGATAGCTTGCCTATTTTATATATTTGCAAAGGTCTGAGAAAATCAAATTGAAAGCAATACAATTTGTTGCAGCATATAGATTGAGAATGAAAAAAATGAAAATTTTTGAATGGTTTGTGTTATAGTTTTTTTCCTGACAGTGGTTACTCTGGTAACATTTAGAGGAGTTGGTAAACAAAGTAACTCTAAAATCTATGTCCCCCATACTTTTCTGTGTTGAATGATAAATGGCAGATTCTTTAATGTGACAAATCTAGTATTGAGTTTATTCATGGGAAATATTTTGCAATGTTGAAGACTTTCTGTCGATTTGCTTGTAATGAAATACATCCCAGTATCTCCAGTATCTATATCTGTGATACATTTATGGGGAATCTAACAATTTGTTGATGCAGTTCCTTTTTTATTCTTATATGATTGGAACCTTTTTATTAATGAGTAATTGTTAAAATAATTCTTTAAAAAGTGTTATTCTGAATTTTATATACACATTAATTATAATGGATAATTATGGTTGCATATCACCACTTGCAAACACTGAGTATCCAATGTGATATATTAGTAGAGGTTCACAGAAACATTAATAGAAAACTCAAGTTAATAAGTGTAAATGATTCTTATGAAAGTAGTTTTGTTGAACAAAATATATACATTAATCATAAAGATTTTCTTCACTTACTATATACAGTAACTATTTAAATTTTGTGTATATAGGGAGATACATATATTAACATATTTAATTATCACCACATGTGTTATAATGCTGCTACATCTCAATTTTAGTAAAAAGTGAGATGACTGACATAGATGTTATTTCACAGACACAGACCTAAAACATGGGATAATGGGGGTTAAAATCAAGCAACTGGCTTCAAAAAAAGACAATTCACTCCAGATATCATACTTGATATCCTGGGATCAATTAAAAATGGAATTTCCAGGGGCCCGGGAGATAGCATGGAGGTAAGGCGTTTGCCTTTCATGCAAAAGGTCATTGCTTCAAATCCCGGTGCCCCATAGGGTCCCCCGTGCCTGCCAGGAGCAATTTATGAGCATGGAGCCAGGAGTAACCCCTGAGCACTGCCGGGTGTGACCCCCCAAAAAATGGAATTTCCAACTTACACAGTTTAAGTTGCTGCTCAATTATGAAAGGTTTGTAAGTATGCATAAACATAATCAGTCTCTTCAATGATGCCAAAGCATTTTAAAAAAAATGACAATACATGGGGCTGGAGTGGTAAGATGTTTGCCTTGCACACGCTAAATTATGACGGAGCATGGTTCGATCCCCTGGCATTCTATATGGTCCCCCAAGCCAGGAGCAATTTCTGAGCACATAGCCAGGAATACCGAGCATCACAGGATGTAGCCCCAAAACAAAAACAATCTAAAAATAATGACAACATATGTGGTTTACCACAGAGAGTAGTGAGTGTTGTGAGAGAAATAACTACACTAACAACTATTATGACAATTGTAGTGATTGTAGTGAGTGAGAGAAATAGAATGTCTGTCTCCAATACAGGCAGGGGGTGGGGGAGGAGGGTGACAGGGGGCATTGGCGAAGTGAGGGTTGCATTGTTGAAGGGGGATGTTATTTCTTTATGTCTGAAACCTAATTACAAACATGTTTGTAATCATGGTGCTTAAATTTATTATAAAAATTTTAAAAATAATACTGTTCTGAAATACAGTATTATTTTTAATTTTATTTGTTTTTCTTTTTATTTTTTGTTTGTTTTGGTTTTTGAAACACATCCAGTAGTGCTTAGTGCTTATTCCTAGCCATGGTGATTACACCCACAGTGTGACTTAGAAGGCTGATCCGGATCAAAGCCATATCAGCAGCATACAAAATAAGAACATTTCATACTATAATATTTCTCTCTCCTTCTCCTTCTCCCTCTCCCTCTCTTTTTTTCTCTCTCTCTCTCTCATTCTGTGGCCCCTATAACATCATTTAAATTTACAAGTTTTGCTGTGTACATTAATGCGTGCACCCATGTTATCCCCATGACCCATGAAGAGAGGATTAAATGGACTTTGGAGTATCAGACAGGAGATTAATTTCTAGATCTACTCATCATAGAACAAGGTGTCTGGAGCAAGTAATTTTTCCTCTTTTAATGAGCTCTGGTATCTAAAACAAGATAAAACAGTATGTTCTCATAAGACTGAAGATCCTCGTATGATGTAGGATTAGTTTAAGATTATCCATATTCTATATTAGTTGTTGCCTAAATGTCACCATTTCCTTAACACGCTCTACCTTTACCTGGCAAAGATAAGAAAGTGGCTACAGCAAACACATTATGGTAGATGAATGAACTGCTTTTGATAAGAAACATCCATCTGTCATAATGAATTTTTTTTTAATCACACTTGAATATAAAGGGACCTGGTCTAGTTTACTTGTGTAATGACAAAGTTAATTATAGAAGCCTCACTAATTGTACCACAATAAAGAACTTGAAGGACTGGTCCCTTTTAAAAGAATCTAGCATAGAAAATGACTGACTGAAATTTTGCTTAGAGAATCTTATCTGGGTATATCTATCATGAAAAATCCACAGATCAATCAACAATTCGAGATATGAAAGTAGGCCTAAGGTGACAGCAACATTTTTTTTTCTTTTGGTTTTTGGGTCACAATCATTAGCACTTAGGAGTTACCTGGCTATGTGCTCAGAAATCACTCCTAGCTTGGGAGACCATATGGCACTCCGAGGACCGAACCCAGGTCTGTCCTTTGTCAGCCGAGTACAAGGAAAACGCCCTATAGCTGCTATAGCTGCGCTATCACTCTGGCCCCAATAGTAATAGATTTTATGATTGCATCTTTTTAAAGATGTTCATTACAGTGAAACTATACAAGTGTATTTTATATGCTTTTTGTTTTCTGATTCATAACCAGGTAGATACGGATAATCAATTACAAGTTTTTTTCTTGAACCGCATTACCAAAACTTTCAGGAAAATGCTTTTTATAAACAAATAACTTTATAGTGTTGAAAGTATAATCAGCTTGACAAGAACTTGTATCCAAAATGGCAAAGAATCTATTAATCTGGGGCTCGAACGACAGTACAGTGGTAGAGTATTTGCCTTGCACGTGAACAACCCGGGGCTGAAAGGGGTTTGATCCCCTGTCTCTGATATGGTCCCTCCAGGCTTTCAGGAGCTATTTCTGAGCACAGAGCCAGGAGTAACTCCTGAGTATTGTTGGGTGTGACCCAAAACATGTCCCCAAAATTTAAAATTTTTTTGAATTTTTCTTTTATTATAGTGGTCCATTAGAGTTTTTATATTCTTGGTAGTATTGAGGTTTTCCATCACCAGTATGGAATATATCACTATTCTAGAAAATATTTCAAAGTCTAAAAGTGGTGTTTTTATTAAGATGAAAGCTGATCAAAGGAAACCAACTGTCCTTATAAATTGTAAAAGAAAATATTGAAAAATAATGAGTAAGTCACAATTTACTCTTCCTCACAATTTTTCAGATTTATTATTCTAGTTTATAAGTGTACTTTGAAGATGTTCAATTTCTAAGATTCCTTTTGTTTAGATTAGTTGAAGATTAAGACATTCAAGCATGCAAAATCCAGATAGTGTCAAAAAATAGAAGCAATCTTCTTGGAAAATAATTTGCAATAAAGGGGTATTAACAAACTGGCAAGTGGATATTTTTTGTGAGGTACAACCAGTAATTAACTAGGTGTTTTTGAAACCTGTCCACTGGGAAGGTCAAAAGCATATTTCAGGGACCAGAGTATGGCACAGTGAGTAGAGTGCTTTGCACAATGGCTGACCTGGATTGACCTGGGTTTGATCCACAGCATCCATAAGGTCCCCCAAGCCTACAGAGCCAGAAATAATTTCTGAGTGCAGAGTAGTTCTGTATGTGGCTCCCAAAACAAAAAATTTCAAAGGAGGTATAGTTCTTGAAAATTTAATTTTTTGATCTAATTTCTTTTGTATTATGGCAGTTGTTCTGGCTATATTTGCGCCAAACTGTCCTCTATACTGGCAGTAAATTACCAAAGATAATTGTGTCACTCACCAATTTAAAATAATTTCAATATAACCCACATTGAGAATAAGGAGTACGAGGCTAAATTCTCTACCACCACAGATAAGGGGTTCTTCTTAAATGTATTCTCTTATGTTTTTAGTCTTATCACTCATTCCTTTTGTTCCCTTATACATTTTGCTCCCTGAGTATTAAATTTCTTACTCTTAACAAGTACATAGTATTATCAGTTCCTGTGTACATGCTTTTTCAATTTCTAAATTTGCTTCTCCTTTGTGAATGGATATTATTCTAGCATTTGTTATCCTCTAAAGACTCTCACATGTAATAATTTATTTATAGTAAATTATTAAAATATACATTTCCTCATGTACTCTTTAAGGTGTACAAATTCTGACTTTGCATTTGATATATGCGTACGTTAACAACTACTTTTTATCTTTTATTAACTGATACAGCTTGTCTTTTTATTTACTTTTCATATTGAGCTCAGTGTCTGGCCTCAGTGTATATTTATAGGTGTGTATGGATCTGAATTATTTCTTTTCTTAAATTCTAAAAGGATAGTGGTTAGAAAAGTCATGGTGAAATTTTGTGGTCATTTATTAAAAGGACAAAACTATTAGAAAAACTTTCTATAATTGTGTGACATAATTTTAGGGTTCTTTAAATGATTAAATTCTATATGATTTCAGGTTCACTTTATTTTAGATTCCTAAAATAAATATATTATAAATAAAATATTATTATAAATAAATATTTATAAATATTATAAATAAAATATACCCACTTTGGTATAATCAAATACCAATTTAAGAAAGAGGGCAGAGTTACCATAAATTCTAGTTGGAGTTTATTTCAGAAAACAGTAATATGTATGGTGTCAACCAAGAGTTGACTGGGACATATCAGGCAGTGTCTCCACTGATGTGTTTAATAGGTATTTATACAGTTTGTTCTATTGTGCTATTTGAAGCTGTCACTTAAAACTACACTTTCTCATAATTTTTACACCTCTGTAATTTATGCTATTATTTTCCACAGGTTTTGATTTGATATTGGAAGTTATTAGTGCTTCCAGTACCTGATGGTATAATATTAAATGCCAGCAACATTGATTTACAATTGGCATGAGATGATGCTTCAACCATATAATAAAAATTCTGTCTATTTTTTGAAAGATAATCTTCCTAATGCTGAAATTCTGAATATAGAATTTTTCCAATTTTATAATACATATGTATGTTTCACATAATTCTAACTTACACTTCTGATTTATTTGATTTTGAAAATACCTTGTAATTATGACTAGTTTTTAGCAACCCTTATTTATCTACTATTGACTATTATTTTATTCCATCACTATTATTTTAATTGATATGCATGTGTATATGTATATTGATATATGGGGCATATATACACATTCTACATATACATATGCATAATACACACTGATATGTATTGAGGAGAATCAGCTATATCTAATTGGCAATTTGCTATTTAGTTTTAATTTTACTGTGTTTTATGTAGACAATATATCAGAGGCTATCTTGAGAGTCATTTAAACTATGTAATTTTAGGGAGCAGTGGATGGACCACATTCCATATGATCCCCCAAGCCAGGAGTGATTTCTGAACGCATAGCCAGGAGAGATCCCTGAGCTCTAATGAATGTGGCCCAAAAATCAAACAAACAAAAAAAAAACATGCACCTACCCTCACCCCCCCCCAAAATGTAGTTTCACTGAGCTCTAAATGTCTACTAATGAATTTAAGATCTTAGTGCAATAATTGTGTCTCTTAATTTCATAATCAATAAGAATATTATAAGTCTTAAGCCTTGAAAAATGTATGATGGTGAACTTGGTTCTATTTATTCCTTATATGTAATACTTTAAAATTATTGAGGTCAGAGATATCATGCAGCAGTAGTGTGTTTGCTTTGCATGCAGCTGATCCAGGACACCACAGTTCAATCCCCGGAGTCCCATATGGTCCCTCATGCCAGGAGTGATTTCTGAGCATATAGTCAGGAGTAAACCCTGAGCGTTACCGGGTGTAGCCCAAAATTAAATATATATATATATATATATATGTATGTATATATATATAGATATATATAGATATATAGGTATGTGTATTTAGGGAGCAATTGTGTATAGGGTTGATATGAAAAAGAAAATATTAAATAGGATGCTACTAAAATATATGTAAGTTAACCTATCTGTTAAGGCTCATAGCTTAATATTGAAAGTGTTTTTCAATTAATATCAAGTCTATGAATCTAGAACCAAAGAACAAGTACAGCATGTAAAGTTTTTCTCTTTAAAGAAGTCAATCTTCTTCATTATGTATAATCTTAAAAACACCAAAAATGATCCCTAAATATAGAGCCAGGAGCTCTCCTGGAGCATAATGAGTTATGATCCAAAACACATTTTTTAAAAGTCAATGAATCAACATGATAAAACATTTAGCTCTTTGTAGACTTTTACAAGAGAGGAAAATGAAGGAAATGAGTAGAGCTATTTTTAGTATTTTTCAGTCTGAAGTTTTCACCCAAATTTGAAAATATCCCAGTACTCTAGCTTTACTTAGAGAAGTCAAGAACTTTCAAGTAAATATGGATAAACTTCTTTACAGATAATAGAAAAATGTAATCACTAACATCCTTTGTGAACTTTGTGTTTTTCAGGGAATGATGTACTTGGAAGAAAGACGACTTGTTCATCGAGATTTGGCAGCCCGGAATGTTTTAGTGAAATCTCCAAATCATGTAAAAATCACGGATTTTGGACTTGCCAGACTTTTGGAAGGAGATGAAAAGGAGTATAATGCTGATGGAGGAAAGGTGTGTATCTTTATATAAAAATGTTGGAAAAAAAAAATGTTGCTTAAAATGTAGTTTGACCTCCTTCTATCTCCTTGTATTTTATAGGAAGTATCAAATATATAAAACAGGGCTTTAAAATATTTTAAAATCCAATTTTCCATTTTCCATATCTTCTTCCAAAGATGAAATATATCTGTGAGCAAACCAGCGCACACAAACACAGACCCACACAACACATCCACCCACACACACACACATCATCTACTTCTCTAGAGAGCTTAAATAAGCTCATGTGTATGTGGTCTTGAGCAGACACTAAGTAATATTCTTTTGGGTAATGGGTGGCTAATGTAGAAATTAAATTTTAATAAAATTCTATCAAAACTGTTCTTTAAGGGGCCGGGCGGTGGCGCTGGAGGTAAGGTGCCTGCCTTGCCTGTGCTAACCTAGGACGGACCACGGTTCGATCCCCCGGTTCCCCATATGGTCCCCTGTGCCTGCCAGGAGCGACTTCTGAGCGAATAGCCAGGAGTAACCCCTGAGCGTCACCGGGTGTGGCCCCCCCCAAAAAAAAACTGTTCTTTAAGAGTAAGATTCTGAATAGAAATGACTCGAGAGTCAGAGAGAAAACACATTGGTAGGGCTTTTGCCTTGCATACAGCCAACCCAGAACTGACCATGGTTTGATTCCAGCATCCCATATGTTCCCCAGAGACTGCCAGGAAGGATTTCTGAGCACAGAGTCAGGAGTAATCCCTGAACTCCACTGGGTGTTGTCCCCAAACAAAAACAACAACAACAATAACAACAAAAAGACTCACTTGTCAAATATACTCAACTCCTTTCTCATATCCAAAAATTTTTTTGACTTGGCTATTATTGGTTATTAAAAAGTTGACTATACTAATTATATTGAATACTCATATCAATTATAACATATTTCTCTTTTCTGGCTCTTTTTTCCCCTAAATATTGTACTCTAGTATATGATACCAAGGATTACTCTTTTATGACAACTCTCCACAAGAATCCAAACTCATATAATCTTAGGTTTAAATAGCACCATGTCCTTCTTTGCTTTTGCTCTCACATTAGTGAATTAATTTATTAGACATTGTGTTGCTCCCTCTTTTCCTACCATTCAATATCAGTTCATGCCTTGGTCTCAGCTCTTATCTTTCCCAGATGGTCATTCTTTGTTTTGCTTTGTTTTGTTTTGTTTTGTTTTGGGGCCACACCCTGTGACGCTCAGCCTTACTCCTGGTTATGAGCTCAGAACTCACTCCTGGTTTGGGGGGCCATATAGAACGGTAGGTAAATGAACCATGGTCCTTCCTATGTCAGCTGCTAGCAAAGCAAACACCTTACCACTGCATCACTGCTCAGGCCCCTAATTCTTGATAGAAAAACTAGTGTAGTTTTCTTGAGGAAAATTCACGTGAACAAAATGCACATAAACCAAGAGAACAAAGATAAGAAAGCTCATATGTAATGATTTAATTTTTGTCTATGGCTCAACTTTAGACTTCAACAAAAGATATCAGTTATTCACATGCCATGCAAATAAATACATTCAACGTGTACCTTATTACTTATGAACCATTCAAATATTAATTGTGATATTTTGAAATTAGAGATTTTCAAGTACCTTAAGTAATTTTATACAAAATATTATATATATTTTAGTATCTTATCACAAGGCAAAATAGAAAAAATGCTTTAGTTTTGTTATAGTATATACTCTTTCCAATTTTATGAACCTATTTACAACTATAAACTGCATTAGTTTGAGATTCCACCTTTGAAATTCACTTTAAGTTTTTAGAAAAATCAAAAAGTATAGATCGCATGATTTAGCTTTCGGAAGAAAATAATAGCTCTAAGATTTGTCTCAAGCAAGATTCATTATAGCTTTAAATGTCTAGTAGGCATTAAGTCTTTATCAAGCTACTTGTGATTTAAACTTACTTCCTTAACACAATGTCTGTAGTCCATAAAGTCTGTTAACTCCTTGCCCACAGGAAAATTACTTTCAATGTGTCTTCTGTTCCCTTTCACTGAATACCATGATTCAGTCATCAAGTTACCTTGTCACCTTGGTGAGCAGCCAACTTCATGATTTCAAAGGCTTATTTAGTTGTAAGCTTTTAACTGCAAAGTGTTTATCTTTATTCCATAGAATCTAATTGCATTTCCAGCAATATAATCCTGTCCTTCATAGTTGAAGCTCATTCTGTTGACCATAAGCACTATAATATGAAAAGAAGAATTGGTTTCATGCAGAGATGAACTTAAATTGATCCTCTCCTGTGACTTTTATATCATTTCTATATTAGAATAATATATACTTTCAATAATGTCTAACCAAGACTAGAGATGTCAGTAGTTGGAGAACACCAGGCTCTTTTAAAATTCATTATTTTAGGTTATTTTTAACTTAATTGCTTTTGATTGTATATTATAACAATATATGTGGAGAAAAGAGTTCATTTTACTAATGATTGATCTTCCCTTAAGAGAAAAATTATAAGAAAAACACATTTAAGTACATGGGCAGAGCACTTACCAGGCACATGTCCTGGGTTTGATCTCCAGACCCAAATGTTTCTTTGACTTCACCAGGAGAGATTCCCTGACCCAAGAGTAAGCCTGGGGTTCTGCCCAGCATGGATAGAAAACAATAACAAAAACAGAATATCCTGGGCAGAGTGGTGGTGCAAGTGGTAGGACATATGCCTTGCATGTGCTAACCTAGGAAGGAATGCTGTTCGATCTCCCAGGATCCTATATGGTCCCCCAAGCCAGGAGCTATTTCTGTGTGTGTGGCCAGGATTAACTCCTGAGAGTCACTGGTTGGTGGCCAATAATGAAGAGAAAAGAAAAGAAAAGAAAAATGCCCTCAATTGCATATGGTAACTATCAGAAAGATAGTGCAATGGATAAGACATTTGCTTTGCATTAAGTAGATCCTGGTTTACTTGATGGTACCACATATACTCCCTGAGTTCACTAAAAGTGTACCCTGAGCATGGAGCCAGGTAATATATGAATACAGTGAGGTGTGACCCAAACCAGAATCAAATTAAAAAAAAACACACACACACAATATTTTAATCAATTTATTCACTATTAAAATAACTATTATTTTAATGCATATTATAAATAAATGACTTTAATATCAATAATACAATAAGGCAAATGCATATAGCATGTTATGCAAGCAAATACAAATAAATCTTTTAAATGACTAAAATTTTTACTTCTTATTTTATAGATGCCAATTAAATGGATGGCTCTGGAATGTATACATTATAGGAAATTTACCCATCAGAGTGATGTTTGGAGCTATGGTAAATAAATATTTCTGTTTAATTAAAATCCTTATGGCAATTTAAATGTATTAGTTTCATATATATATATATTCTGTTAAGTCAATAGATTTTATTAGAAATACTTGAAAATAAATTGCTACCTAAATGAATTAGCTATATACTCTTTTTAAGAAAATAAAAACCTTTATAATGTTTTAACTGTCTTTTTTGTTATTTTATGTTTGTCTAAAATGTAATATACAATCACCTGTCAGTTGTCATATATTTTGAATTGTTAGCAACCGGTCCAATTATTTTGATAAAAATTATGTCAAAAAAGAATTAATTGAGTCAAAAGGAATATAGGTAAAGCACTTGCTGTGCACATGACTAACCTGGGTTCAATCCTGGTGGCCTTATATGATTCCCCAACAATTATTAAAAGGAATTCCTGGAGCATGAAGTTTGGAATATTCCCTGAGTACCAGGGGATTCACTGAGTGTGATCCTTCCCACCTCTCCCCTCAAAAAAAAAGTATGGAAAAAATAAATTCCAAATGTTGATAAATTCCAAATGTTAGGGCAATTTACTAAACTATACTGATTTTATTTTCTCCACAACTCATTGAAGATCAAATTCTAAATGAAATAAAGGTTTTATATTTACTGGCGGGAATTTCTTTTTTGTATTAATACAATAGAGAAATTACCTAAAACATCAAGTGATTGAGTTGCCAGAGCGATGTCACTGGTAGGGTGTTTGTTTGCCTTGCTCACAGCTGACAGAGGACGGACCTGGGTTCGATCCCCAGCATCCCATTTGGTGTCCCAAGCCAGGAGCAATTCTGAGCACAGAGCCAGGAGAATCCTCTGAGCCTCACTGGGTGTGCCCAAAAACCTAAATAAATAAATAAATAAATAAATAAATAAAAATGAATATATTGATTGATTGAAAATTTACGTTTGAAGAATACATCTGAGGGGTACAATAAGAAAAATGATTGCTCTCACTTTTAAGAAGTAGTAATATGTACTAGAAAATAGTGATTATTAAATTAAAGCATTCACTTAAGAAGTATTTAACTTATTTGTTGAGTGAACTACTTATCTGGATGACTGTTTACAGCTCAGGTTTGTAAAATTACATTAATACATGGTCTAGAAAGGAAATCAAGTTGTAAGTCATTTGCATTTATGCACCTTCTGCTGGTTCAATCCTAGCACTTCCAGAAGTTATACATAAGCAATCTCTGGTACTCCCAGAAGTGATAGGAATAATATTTAAGCATAGCCAAATGCTTCTAATATCTGCAAAGAATTCATCACCAACGTTTTTATTTTATATATACTATGCTGAAGAATAAATAATTCTGGCCAATAAAAACATTTTGGTGACTTATTTTTTTATCATTGGTGATGTGACATAATGTGTCATACAATTAGCAGCTGGATTGCACATGTGCAACCCTATTGATCTCCAGAACCACATATGGTCCCCTGAGCACTACCAGGAGTAATTCCTGAGTGTAGAGCCAAGAGTAAATGCTGAAAATCACTTTATTCAAATGAATATGCATCTATTTACACATTATAAAATTGCATTTTTAATTTGGAGTAGATTTTGGATTTACTTTTACAGACATTATATTTCCACATGAAACCTACTCTGTTTAATACAATGTTGTCATCATCATCATTCCAAAATTTAATCATCTGTGGCTGGAGTGATAGCATAGCGGGTGTGGTGTTTGCCCTCCCTTCAATGACCCCGGTTTGATCCCTGGCATCCCATATAGTCCTCAGAGACTACCAGGAGTGACTTCTGAGCACAGAGCCAGGAGTAACCCCTGGGCTACTGGGTGTGGCCAGAAACCAAAAAAATAGAAACAAGTTTGAATAAATAAGTTATTACTTATGACACCGAAAAAGAAAACAATTCTAATCAATGATTCATATTAAAAGATATCAATCAAATTATTTCAGTAATGCTATGTTGCCCAGATTGTGGTTAGTTTAATTAAATCCATTGTTATCCTTCAGAAAATGTTTTGTAGATTATCAGATAAAATATGCGTATCTAAGCAGAAACAGTATTATTATCAAATATGATTATTTGCATACTGAAATCTATTATATATGTTTTTACATATGAAAGCAGTGTTATAATGTTTAAAAGATTTATTTTTTATGAAAAGAATAACCCATTAATCATTCTTTTTAATTTTAATTGCCTATCACTTCTATATGAGTCATTCCTTAGTTTAAATATGTGCAACAACAGTGACTTTAATTCTATTTATTCATTTGTGCTAATTTAAAAATATGCCTACATCCCTTTCCATAATATAAAGTAATAATTCTGGATATGCAATATACTATTAGGAATTTTAATAGCAAAGATTCCAAATTAAAAATTAATCAATATCAGATTTTGTTATTATATTATATATAATGAATACTCATGCATATAAAATGAATTATTTTTTGAACTCTAATATAGTAAATGAAACTAATGAGAAAGATTAGCACTACTTAATTAGAATTAGAAGTGGAGAACACTGCATATCTGATATCTACTCTAAATTGCTTTTGTACTTATTAAAAATGTAAGAGAATTTAAATTATGGGAAAATGTTTCTCAGAAACAATACATGAGCCATTGTCCTCCAGGGTGCACTCTTTGTCCACTAAACTATGTTTTTTCAAAGTATGCTGTAAATATGCCTATTTAATGATATCATCTTCAATTAAGGAGTCACTATCTGGGAATTGATGACCTTTGGAGGAAAACCCTATGATGGAATTCCTACCCGAGAAATCCCTGATTTGTTGGAAAAAGGCGAACGTTTGCCCCAGCCTCCGATTTGCACTATCGATGTTTACATGGTCATGGTCAAATGTAAGATTTTAAAATGATTTTATCATTACTATTATCATCATTCTTATAATTGATGCTATTTAAAGACAAATAGATTAGTATATATGCATAATAATTTTGTGTTGAAAAGTACACAGAAATTTTAAAATAATTAAGAAAGAATCAAGTCTTGTCTTTGTTGTGATAATTGTTCATAATAAGCAAAATTATTATCCCATGCTATAAAATAATACTTTATGCCTTTTTCATTTGACTGTGAAAGCTTTATTTCTATGACAGTTATATGACATTTGTAATGAGATATAACTAGTCAAAATAATGTTAATAACTATAATGCTAATATCTTTATGGAAATTAATCAACTAACAAAGAATATAAACATGAGGAAATTGTTACTTTGAAAGTGAAGGCTACAGTTACATGAATTAAATAAAATTAGGTTCATCAGTACTAACCAAAAAAGATACTCGTAAGGCAAAAATGTACGTTAAAATATATAATTCTACATAGTACTGAAATGATTTTCTTTTTAAAAATGTGGTCATTTGTTTATATCTATCTTTTCACCCCCCTTCCTATGTCTCAGACACTTATGTATTAAAAAATGTGATATGCAAGTCTGTACCCTTAATTTAAATAGAATTAAAGTCATCTCTAGTGTTCTTGACTTAATTTAAGTGAGATTAGCATTCAGCAATATTTCTTTTATAATTCGGAGTTTCCCCTTTCAGATTTACATAGGGTTAGCGAAAAACGAACTGGTGAAGGTGAATGAGTTGAGTACTTTATTAAAGAGACTTTGTACACAGGCCTCCAGATTTATATTCATGACATGTGTGATGCATTCTGACAGTGAAGAAAGAAGTAAAAAATGTACTCACCAGATCAAGGCAATATGCCCCTTTCTCTAAATATACTTCTATTTACTCACTATTAGTTAGAAAGAAACAGATACCTCACTGAAATGTTCACCTTTTTTATTTAGTTCCAATGGTTTGATAAACACCCATTTTCTTATTAGTATCTTGGCACCAACTGATATTTTCGATATTTTTTTCTAAATGGATTCATTTGAATTATTTGAGCTTTGTTAGGAATAAAAGAATACAGTGGAATTAAAGATAAAAATTAGCATCAAATAGAATCTCAGTATAATAATTAAAAAGAAATATTAATAGTAAAAAAAAGCATTATAACTGTAAAATCAAATGTAATTTACTTAATGTCTATGCTAAAATTTCAGAAAGGGTGCCTGAAGATTTTGCAGTGGTTATGACCTTTCAGGCTATAACCCTTGCAGGCTACCCACCCAGCATGCCAATGGCTCTCTGAACTCTCAAAAGCAATTCCTGAGTACAGAGTTAGGACACTGTACACAGTTAGGACTGAGCATTGCTGAGTGTGGTACCAAAATAAACAACAAAAAGGGAAAAAAGAAAAAAAAAAGAAAAGGAAAAAAAGAAAAGAATGAAAAATAAATAATAAAAACAGAAAAATTGGAACGCAAAGGGAAAGGAAAGAGAAAATAAAGCAATTTGCAAATGTATTAAGAAACTTGAAAGCATAATTAGAATAGACAATTATTTAGATATATCATTTAAATTTTTTATACATTAATAACAGTAAGAATATATCTGTCTAATGGGAAAATTTACCTTGGTTTTCAGAGTTTTAATAATTAAGAAGAGGTCATTTAGTAAGAAAATCAGAGAAATCCTTATGCCTCCTTTCTAGTCTCATCAGTACTGGAGATAAAACCTCTTTTATTTAGACTCTCAACTAACTAATAATACATAATTTAAGATTGCTGATAGTATTTTTTGCTAGAAAAGCTAAGTAAGATAAGCTAATGGCTGTTTAGAAAAAAGCATTCATTTATAATAGTTTTAATCACTTTGCATTAGTCCAGAAAAAAGTATCATATGCAAGTTGTTCTCTTTTTCAATTTGTTCAAGTGTATCAGATTTATAATATTAATGCTTGTTACAAAAATGATTGTTATTATCACAACAGTTCTTATAGTTATACAATTCTATTTAAAAAAATTTTTTATCTTGGGGCCGGAGAAATAGCACAGTGGTGTTTGCCTTGCAAGCAACCAATCCAAGACCTAAATTGGTTTGAATCCCGGCGTCCCTTATGGTCTCCCGTGACTGCCAGGAGCTATTTCTGAGAGTTAGCCAGAAGTAATCCCTGAGCACCGCAGGGTGTGGCCCAAAAAACAAACAAAAAATTGTCCAGAACCTAGAGAAATAGTACTGGAGGTAATATGTTTGCTCTGCATGTGACTGACCCCAGTTCTAATCTTTGGTACACATATGGTCCTTTGAATAAAGGGCAAAGAGAAAGCCCTAAATCTGAACTAATAATCTCTACCACAAATAAATAAAATAAACCAAAGTATAGGGACTAGGGCAATAAACAGCTGATTTGGAGATTTCCAGCATGGAGCAGCTCAAATTTGATAGCCTGTCCTGTGGCACCATATATGGGTCCCTAATTCCCAAGTGTGCTCTCTGAGTGCAGAGCTAGGAATAAGTCCTAAGTACAAGTGTTTGCTGTCCCACCCAAAAATAAAAATAAAGTAATTTTCTACAGGTTCCTAGGAGGTCAATAAACATATCAATTTTTAAGGTTCTAAAGGTAAACCAAGTTCCATCTTCTAGAAATTAAAAATATTAGATCCATGAATAGATTTTAGTAAATAGTAATTCAGTAATAAAAGTCAAGAAATGAGGCAGAGTTTTGTCTATTAATTTGCTGATTTATTAGCCATATATTTCTGATATTTGTATATATACTTATAGAATTTATTTACCTTTTCATAATTATGTATTTTGTAACTCATTACTTAACATGAATTTCTAGGTTGGATGATCGATGCTGACAGTAGACCTAAATTCAAGGAATTAGCAGCTGAATTTTCAAGGATGGCTAGAGACCCTCAACGATATTTAGTTATTCAGGTCAGTATCAATAACTTAGATCTTTAGAATACTAGATATTTATATAATATATAGAGTAAATGTACTAAATAGTATGTCATATAAATTACTTATGAAAAAAAGGCTTCAATGTTTTAAGCATCTTCTAGCAAGCATTTTTAGTAACAAATGTATCTCTCTTTTTTACTGATCACACAGATAATTGTGATTCTCAAGATACACAAAAATATCTTAATTCTCAGACTCTGCTTTTAGTTAACATTATGTATAATTCCTGTCTATTATAAAATCTTCCTTTTTTAAATAATAGAAAGATTTTATTTTACTAGTCTGTTACTTAAGATAATCAAGACTTCTTCATACTGTTAATTTTCTAAAGACCATTTTGTTTGATAAAGTATATGATATCTAAGTGGTGAGCTAGTTAATTTACTCATAAATATATAACAAAATATATTTTACATAACATTTAAACTGATCACATTAAAATTATATTTATGATAATTTTATGTAAATCATTTATAAACTGATCTTTGATAGAAGTAATTTTTTTTCATGGAATATGCTAATCCATAATAGAACTTTGTGAGAGTGAGGGCTGGGTTTGATTCAAAACATTACAGGATGAGTAGGGCTGGTGTACAGAAAAGAAAAAAAAAACATACCATTTATCTTCACATAAGCCCAGGATAAAGAAAAATAACAGGTGTTAGAAGTTAAAGAGTTCTGTAAATATTTCCTATATTAACTTTCATGCATTTAAATGGTTTAAAAACAGACATATCAATTTGGAAAAAATTTAATGAATAAATTGAATAAATGAAAGTGTAAGGGTTTTAGTATTTGACTCTAGTTATTTGTTATACAAAGATTTTTAAAGATTAACAATGTTCTTCTCTGGAACAATTATGGAATCTTTGTATTTGGATAACTTTAATATCAAATTAGCCAGATGAAATAACAATTAGATAAATTAGTCTTTATTTTTATTAGTAAAATGCCAACAGCATCCTATTAACAACCATTATTTCCAAATCTAATAATGGACATAGATAACTCAAATACCCATTGCATTCAAAACTATTTATTCTATTGCTACTTCTTACTACCTTCTTTTGTTACCATATCTAAGAATATTTTGTTATCATATCTCATAATATTATATTGATATTTGTGACTGAAGAATTTTAAAAAATGGTTTTTAAATTAGTACATAATTTCAGTGAGTTTTAATATTGTAAACATATATGGTATGAACACATATTTAAGTTGAAAGAAAGAATAACTTATGTGTGATGGATAATTCTTTAGGGTGATGATCGTATGAAACTTCCTAGTCCAAATGACAGCAAGTTTTTTCAAAATCTTCTGGATGAAGACGACTTAGGAGATATGATGGATGCTGAGGAATATTTGGTTCCACAGGCTTTCAACATACCACCTCCCATCTATACTTCCAGAGCAAGAATTGATTCAAATAGGGTAAGACATAATTTTTTGCAACCTTGCTTATTTCTAAGAGGCCCAACAATGATATATTTTAAGAACTAAAATTTTTTAATAGTTATATTTTCAAATTGGCATGATTCTTAAATTAAATACCATAGTAAAATATACCAAAATTACAATTAATAGTTAAGTTAGAAAACAATCTGAGTGCTACAATATCAACTCTGAAATACCTTCAAATTTTCAAAAAATTTTCCTGTCAATTTTGTTAACAAGGACATTAATTTTAGTACTAAATAAATTTGAATGCAGTGCTACATTATTAAATTCCTAACAATATAAATATAGTTGTATCAGTAATAAAATACTAGGACTTATTAATAAAGATGTAATATAAAGGTAACTTCCCTCTCTTAAGTATTAAGTGGGGCTGGAGCAATAGCACAATGGGTAGTGCCCTCACAGTCAACTCCTGTTTGATACCCAGCATCCCTTTTGGTATCCCAAGGCCACCAATATCCATGAATGAATCCTGATTGCCTTCAAGTATGACTGCAAAAAAAAAAAAAAGACAAAACAATAACAAAGCTAAAACAAAGAATAAGGTATTAAGTATTTTTAGTTAAATTGTAGAAAATATAGCTTTATAGCTCTAAGAACTAATTTAATCATATTGACGACTACTCTATAGTTTCTAAGAAAGAGATTTATGTTTATTTAAAATGTATATAATTTATTTTAAGCATATAATTTAAATACTATCTTAATCTTTATTCCACTCTTTTTTAAAATCATTCATTCATTCACTGTTTTAAATAGATGATACTTTATTCAAAGTGCATAACTACTATGGGAGCATTATTAGAAAATTAAAATTCAAAGAATTTTACCATAAACTTTGCTTTTAAGAAATATCCCATCTAGAAAGAGACACAGACATTTAGAGACAAAATATTGTCTATGAAGTGTTATAATCAAGAGCTTATTGGGCATTGTTAATCTAGGAAAAACACTAAGTGTATGCTTATAGTCATTTTCTTTCATGAACTAGGCATTCAATGATGTTACACTTTTTGTTCCTTCAGCAGTTAAGAGTGTTGTCATAGTTGGTAGAAAAAGAGCATCCTTTATTGACTATAGATATAGCAAAATTTTCCACATGATGCTCATTCTCTAAAAGAATTATTCAATGTATTGCAGATAGACGACATTAATGATCAATTGCAGGCATATCCATCATATCTCCTAAATTGCCTTTATCCATTTTAATGGTATCGATCTGCTTAGATAGTGTTTCTTAATTCCCACAACAATCCCAAAAGTTTCTAATAGTATTATCTACAGAAGTATGTGCAAAGGGGAAACTTTGCATTTGAGGGTAATTTACATTTTTTCTAAGAACAGGATTCTAAGGAAAGTATTGCCCATGCAATTTAGAGCTTCAGAATTATTGAATCATATTATTTTCACAGTATGGTTGTTTTTTGGTATTCATCCTTAATAACGTCCCAGATATTTTATTGCATATAAATCCCTCCTTCAATATGTCCATTCACCTGACTTTAAAAAATTATATATCTTTAATCTAATTACCATGAAAATGAGTCATTCGTGGTTAAGTTTCAGTTATACAATATTCCAACACTAATCTATTCACCACTGTACTCTTTTCTCCACTAATGTTTAATTTTCCTCCCATAGCCTCTCCTGTTTTCCCTCTATTATTGTGTTGTTAAATTCTCTCTAGATAGAGGAAAAGAAAAATAAAGAATTTAGTTGTTTTCTCTAAGAAGAAAATATTATTGTAGCCCTGTGGATGTGAAACTATAATAAAGTATTTAAAAATTAATTTACATAGTGGAAATTGAATTTAGCATTACAGGAAAGAAAATATCCTTTCAATTACGAAAGATGTGCAATTGTTTTTCTATCCATTTAAGATAATGACTAAATATAATGTCACTTCATAATATCCTGTGACAAAGTTTTATTAAAATTGCAAAGTATTAGCAATATAGAATTTCTCATTTAGTATAATATGCTATAAATTTCAAGGACTGCAATCTTGTATTTGAAATAGACTCTCAAATCTCAGATTTCTGTCCACTTTATTATTTCATAATGCAAGAAATTTGTAATAGAGATTTGGGATAACCAAATGCAATTTGTGAGAAAAAATAGAAACCAAATGAGACATTATTTAGTGTTTAGTCATAATTTATTTCATGCTATAATTGAAACAAAGTTAATTGTAGGCTTATTTTTATTTTTTAGACTAAGTTAAATAATATGCTTAATATCACTTCATTTTGGGAGTGAGAGCTGTGGTGCAGTGGTAGGGCATTTGCCTTGCACGTGCTAACCTAGAATGAATAATGGTTCAATCCCCTGATATTTCATATGGTCCCTCAAGCCAGGAGCAATTTCTGAAAGCATAGTCAGGAGTAACCTCTGAGTGTCATCAGGTATGGCTCAAAAAGTGAAAAAAAAAAGTCATTTTATTTTTGAGAAATCAATGGTAGATCAATCAGTCATATTTTATTCTATTTTCTAAATCCAGTTTAACCTAATTCTTATAATCTCTGATTACATTTGGATGCTTTTTTTTGGTTAGAAAGTATATAACTTGAGTTTTAGTTTCTGTGATCAACATAAATAAGAAAATCATAAAGCGGATTTAGTCTTATGTTTTAATATATTTTTGAACTTAGAAATTAAAATATTGACTTTAAGCACAGGCTCAAGCTCATTAACTGACACCATTTAAATAATGTTCTGTTATTCTTAAAAACTCTGTCTTCTCATTTGTCCAATAAACATAATACTGTTTACTGTGATTGTTGTAATTAATTTAAAAGTATCAAGCAAATGAATATTTCATATTCTTATTTCAGAATTATCCAGTTAATGTTTGTTTTCTTGACAGCATTATTATTTATTTTAAGGTTTTTACATAATATTTATGAATTATCACTTGATATAATTACTATTTGACACAATATTTCTGCTGATATATACCTATAGTGATGGAAGTACTTTCTTTTATAATGCTTTTGATTATCTTAAAGTTCATAATTTTGTTAAGTTATGACTTTAAAGCACCAAAGAACATTTTGATCTTCTCCAGCAAATTAAGAGACAAATTCAAATAATATTGTAAAATACTAATCTAATGTATAGCTATTGCCATTGTCATTCCCAAATCTTTTTTTTTAATTTAATATGCATAAACACTCTAGTATGATATGAATAGGGGAAAATTTGCACCTAACACCTGAAAACTTTAGTTCTCTGCATTTTAAGAGCATAGCATATTGTCCTTTTAGTATATCTAATATGTAACCCATTCACAAATTTTAGTATATGCTCTATATTGTAATAAAATATAAACAGAAAGAAAAAGTAAATTATAAGTGCTCAACTACAGTTACTTGTGATTTCGTAAAATCTTAAAGTTGTAAGAGGAATGGAAAAACTTTATAATAAATAGAAAATGTTTATAATGTTTATTGGTATATGTCAAGCATGCAATTTGTCTTAAACTGAAAGTGGAAGCAAACATTAAGGAAACTTAATTATAGATCAAGTCTTGTTCATTTGGACATGGTAACTTTAAAAGTTTTTAGTTTTTCTTTTTAAGATTTCTGTATGTCAGGTTGGAAGTCATGCCAATGGTACACAGGATGTACCATTGTATAGTAGTGATGGGGTCAACCCTGTTTCTCCTAGATGTAAGACATGTGTCTCAATTCACTAAGCTGTATTTATGGCACTACAGTTTAGTTTTTTGAACTTCTAAAAATTTGAATAGGCTTGCTTTCTGCAAGTCATGTTCAAGCTCTATGTCTTCCTGGACTCTTTATTGCAAGTTTTCTTGGTAGTGTAGTTTGCTAAAAATTATAGGGGGAGATTTTTATATTTATGTGTAATTTACCCTTTGCTCATTTGTATATTGAGTATAGTGATACATTTTGATTTCTTTGACTACCCTTCTTTCTTTTGATATATTTGAGTGCTGCCTGACTTTTAATTAAATGTTCAATTTTGTCTTACTATTTCTACATTATTTTTCTGTTAATGCATATAATTTGCCTTTTTCTTTTTGAGTTATTTTGATTAATGTTTATTTTTGTAATGAATTATAATTACTAACTATAACAGCAATGATTAAAGTATCTAATTATGTGACTAAAATATTTCAGCTTTAATTGTATCTGAAATTTTAATGTTAAAGCTTCAGTGCATTTTTATAGAGACTGCACTAGCTTCAATTGTTGCAAGATCAATCAATCATTTATGATGAGTAGTTTCAATAATTTTATGAAACTTTCTTTAAGGCATATAAGCTAGCTCCTAAATTTCTTTTTATGAAAAGAAAGATAAAGGAATGGTAGACACATTTATCTAGTAGATAACTCAATGTAGATTTAAATTTTCTCTTTTTGATCTAAAGAATAATCTATTGAGAAATTTCATCCCTCCTCTTTATGCTACCAAGCCTTTAACTATAGGAAAGTAAAATGAATTAAATTGTAAATACATATAGGAAGAGAAGATGTGACTAATAAATAAAATAAGTTAACCTAAAAACAATCCATTTTTAAATAATTGAATTTAATCTAAATATATTACTGTTAAAAAGTATGACTCTATTTTCTTTATTTTGTACCTCACTTTGTCTTTGGATATGTTTCACAACATGGATAAAAGTATTTTAGTTAGCTTACATGTTATTTCTCATGTTGCCTGAAAGTTAGTTGTTACCTTTGATAATCTAATTATTCAAAAAAATAAAATATAAGACATATTTTATTCTACAGTAGGTATTTATGAATATATTATTGTGGTTTTCATTTTTTTTTTGGTTTTTGGGTCACACCCAGCAGTGCTCAGGGGTTACTCCTGGCTCCATGCTCAGAAATTGCTCCTGGCAGGCACGGGGGCACCATATGGGGCACCGGGATTCGAACCGATGACCTTTTGCATGAGAGGCAAATGCCTTACCTCCATGCTATCTCCCGGGCTCCTATATTGTGGTTTTCAAGCCTTAGTTTTCAAACCCATGTTTTCAACCAGTACAGTTCACAGGTGTAGATAGCTTATAAATTACTTTTCTAATATCTAATTATAGTTGCTGGTTTAAAGACTAGTAAACTAGTGAAGGGTAAACAGGTTAAAGTTTGAAGAACAATCATTTTACTGATATTCAAACAATTATAAGCTACATAAGATATATAATGCAGAGGCAGTGGTGTTATTTTTAATAATGATTTTTAAATTAATGAGTATTTCAATTGGGTTTCTCTTCAGCCTTCAATAAATTGAAACAATAACATATATTTTTATGAAATCAGAAAGCTATCCGTAGTATTACCTAAAAATGCCTACTCAACCCACTTACTGTACTGTTTCAGATTTATTATTTTACTCTTATTTCAGAATACCAATAGTGGGCTCTAATTTTAGAAGTTAAGAAAATTGATCTGTGGAATATTTGAGAACTTAGAAATGATAAGGAACAAAGTTGAAATAAATTCTAGATTTTTATAATCTCACAGGAAACCATATTTCTAAACTAAAATAGGTTTGTGTAAGGAACTGCACTCATTTTCAGTATCTTATATTTCTTAATATTTATTGTTGTAAAAATAAAAATATTACTTCTACTTAAAATTTTAATTTAACTAATGTTAAAAGTAACTATATCAATTTTTAATCTCATATTCTAAGCCTAATTCTTAAGAACTTCAGTTTAGGTGATAACACTAGATCAGAATTAGTTCATTTAATAATTAAATCACTCTAAAATACAAACTTACAAAGATACTTATGAATGAATTTCAAGTGTACTTTTTCCAGCATCAATCACTGATACCAAAAGCATACAGAAATTCCTAAACAAAACAAAACAAAACAAAACAAACAACCTATAGTGCCAGAGCGGTAGGGCGTTTGCCTCGCACGTGGCTGACCCAGGATGGACCTCAGTTTGATCCCCAGCGTCCCATATGATCCCTCAAGCCAGGAGCGATTTCTGAACGCATAGCCAGGAGTAACCCTAAGTGTCATCGGGTGTGACCCAAAAACAAACAAACAAACAAAAAAACTATATACCAAAATTCTTAATGAATACGGATGCAATGATCCTCAACAAAATCTTAGCAAATAGAATCCAATACCTCATCAAGGAGTTCAAACACCATGGCCGAGTAGCTTTCATTCCAGAGAAGCAAGGCAAGGGTTGTTTAACATAATAGTCAAGTCAATCAGCATAATACAAGCATTCAACAACAACAAAAATGTGGCACAAGACAAGATGGCCCCCTCTTGCCATTTCTACTCAATATAGTACTGGAAGTACTTGCTATAGCAATTAAACAAGAAAAGCATATCAAGGGCATCTAGATTGGAAAGGAAGAAGCCAAGATCTCACTGTTTAAGGACCACATGATACTATATTTAGAAAACCCTAAAGACTCTACCATAAAGCTTATAAAATAATAGATTTGTATAGAAAAGTCGCAGGCTACAAAATTAACACTCAAATGTCAATGCCTTCTATATACAACTAACTAGAGAAGAAATAGACATTTAAAATTCCCACTTACTATAGTACCACAGAAATCAAATAAATTGGAGTCAACTGAATTAAAGCGGTAAGGGACCTATACAAATAAAATTACAAAACACTGTTTCAAAATATAAAAGAGGAACACAAGTCAATGGATACTTATGCCCTATTCATGGTTTGGGATCATTAATATCATTAAAATACAATATTCCCCATATCATTGTACATATTTATGGGTATCCCTCTAAGGATACCCAAAAATTCTACAAAGAAGTGGGTCAAAGACTTCTAAAAATCATTTGGAACAATAAATGTCTATAAATATTTAAGCGACCCTTAGGAAGAAGATGGGAACCATCATATTTCCCAAATTTAAATTCTATTACAAGAGTCAGAGAGATAGCATAGCAATAGGGCATTTGCCTTGAAAACAGCCATCCAGGATGGATGGCAGTTCGAATCCCCCCATGACTGCCAGGAGCAATTTATGAGTGCAGAGCCAGCAGTAAACCTTGAGTACCACTGGGTGTGACCTAAAATTAAAAAAAAAATTCTATTGCAAAGCAACAGTCTCAGTAATAACATTATTTTGTAATAATTACAGACCATCAGACCAATGGAATAGACATAAATATTTAGAGAATAACCCACACATAGAATCAATTTATCTTTCATAAAGGGGGAAAAAATCTCAACAAGTGGTATTAGGACAACTGGTCAGCCACAATCAAAAAAATTGAAGTCAGACCTTGATCTAACATTATGCATAAAGGCCAAATAAAATATATTAAGAGATCAAATTCCAAACTATAAGTAAAAATATAAGCAGTATCTCCATGACATTGAGACTAAAGGAATCTACAAGGAAGAAACAGCGCTGTCCTAACAATTAGAAAAAGAGATTAAAAAGTGTTATTACATTAAAGAGAGAAGATTCTGCACCTCAATTACTTAGATGCAAAGGCCACCCACAAATGTTTACCCAAAACCCATCAAATAAGGGTATAATATCTAAGATACACCAGGAACTGAAAGAATTTAACAAGAAAAAAATCTGGGGCCCGGGAGATAGCATGGAGGTAAGGTGTTTGCCTTTCATGCAAAAGGTCATCAGTTCGAATCCCGGTGCCCCATATGGTCCCCCGTGCCTGCCAGGAGCAATTTCTGAGCATGGAGCCAGGAATAACCCCTGAGCAGTGTCGGGTGTGATCCAAAAAACAAACAAACAAAAAAATCTACCCCCATTATAAAATGGGGAAAAGAATTGAACAAACATTTCCTCAAAGAAGAAATAATGTTGGCCAAAATACAAATGATAAAAGTACCCCCCCTTCACTAATAATCAAAGAGATGCAAATCAAAACAACAGTGAGGTATCATCTCATACCACAGGCTGACACATATCCCAAAGAATAAAAACAGCAGTACTGGTGTGGATGTGGGGAGGAAGGAACTCTTATTCACTTGCTAGTGGAATGCCATCTAGTCCAGCCTTTCTGGAATACAATACGTATATTCCTCAAAAAAAAAAAAATGAAAATTGAGCTCTCATATTATCCCACAATACCTAGGAACACAAGAAACATGATACAAAAAAGCTCTCTGTTCTCATATGTTTATTGTTTACTATTTACACTATTTAGCACTATTTACAATAGTCAGAGTCTGGAAATAACTCAAGTGATTGGAAAACCGCTGATTGACTAAAGAAACTGTGGTAAATATACACAAAATGGAATACTACGTAGCTGTGAGGAAAAAAATGAAGTGATTTTTTTTCCTATAAATGGATGAAAATGTAAACTCTTATGCTGAGTTAAATGAGTCAGAGGAAAAGAGATAGACATAAAATAGGCTCATCCATTTGCAAGATTTAAGAAAAAGAAAATAGGGAGCCAGGAGGTGGCGCAGGAGGTAAGGTGCCTGCTGCCTTGCCTAGGACGGACCACGGTTCGATCCCCCGGTTCCCATATGGTCCCCAGTGCCTGCCAGGAGTGACTTCTGAGCGCATAGCCAGGAGTAACCCCTGAGCGTCACTGGGTGTGGCCCAAAAACCAAAAAAAAAAAAGAAAAGAAAAAGAAAATAAAGTTAGTAATTATATATCCAGAAACAATAGAGATGAGGGCTTTCCACAAATACTTGTGATCACAATTAGAGAAATAACTACACTAACAACTACCATGACAATTATAGTGAGAGAGAGAGAGAGAGAGAGAGAGAGAGAGAGAGAGAGAGAGAGAGAGAGAAATAAATTGCCTGACTCAAAGACAAGTAGGAGGTGGGGGAGGAGAGAAATTGGGGACACTGGTGGGAAAGTTGCACTGATGAAGGGGCAAGTACATTTATGACTGAAATCCAACTACCAACCTGTTTTAAAACTGGTGTGTAAATATTATTAAAAATAAAATATTTAAACCTAAAAGAATGATATATTTTTGAAAAGCAGTTTGATGTGTCCTCTCCTATTTTCCATAATTTTTTATTTGTAATGAATCTTTTGTTTGAACAGTTTAACATTTTTATAAATGTTAGTTAAATATAAGTATTTCAAAATCTCAACATTGTATCTTTGTGTGTTTACCTAGATAAATGTGCATGCTTTTACACCAAATAGTTGTACACAGAATTTATTTAATGATTCTTTATTTAAGCACAATGCTTACAAACACATTCATAATTGAGTTTTAATCATAAAATGCACACCCTCCTTCACCAGTGCAACTTTACCACCAGCATTGTCCTGTCCATTTCCTACTTCACCCCAGTCCAGTATACAGTGTATACTTCTTAGCAACAAAACACAATAACTATTCATACTTACTTTAATGTTCTAAAGTCTTCAAAATTGAAACTGGTTTTTTAGCCTAATTAAAATATATCAATTATAAATAAATTGTAAACAAATTATAGTTTCTATAAATTCTGAAAAAAGCTATTAATTTTTATCTTTTGTTTTATGTGTCATAAAATTAAGTCAGATCCTATCACTTACCTAAATTGATATGTAAAGGTTTGGCAAACTTACTCAATTTCTAAATATAGTTTTGACATTATACTGAGTGAATTACAATATTAATGATTATTGTGAACACCTGATCATTTCTGAGAAGTTATTCCTTCATATTTTTTCTCATATGTTCAGAGTACACCTATTATTTTCATCAATGGGACAAACTTGATTGATATATGTTATATTAAATCTCTCTTTATGTGACATATAATCCTATTGTCACTAATGGTTGAATGATTTTTTGACATCTATCCTAGGAAATACTGTGGTCATTCCAGTTGGCCAGACACAGCAATTTATTTTTCACTACTTTTTACTTCACACACATATGGAATTTCCTAGAGCTGCAAGGATTATCTCATTATTGCTCTCTTTAAAAGTATAAATCATAGAGGCATTTTCTGTTTTAGTTTAAAGGTATGGAAGGGTTGTTGATTTATTTTAAAATCAGATTTCTCTTTATATTACACTGTATTTTCTTCTTTGCACTATTCTGAAAAGGCAATTTTCATTGCATCTACAAATTTCTCTAAGCATTAAAAATTACAGAGATATGAAAATAATTTCTAGCTTTCATATTTTCAACCAATTTGAGAGTATTCCTCTTCTCCCATGTGAATATACAGAAAAATATCAAGTTAGCCTTATATTCAATGTTTTATGTATCAGTGACTTTATTAAAGTCAATCTATATAATTTAACTTTTGTAACCTTTGTTGCTTGAGCAAAGCATATTTTTCTTCTCTTTCAAAATTTTATTATTAGTTAGTCTCTCCTGACTTTCCAAGGATATTCATAGAGCTTAGGTAATGATATCTTGTTAAACATAGTAGTCTCTGAGTGCAGCTTGCTGTAACCAAAAACCACCACCAACAACAAAGGATAATAACAAAAAACATAATAGCAAACTACAACACCACAAGGTGTGGAGACTTTCCTTGACCCTCTAATATATATAATGGAAATATAATGATAGATATAATGAAAACTAGAATTCTAGTTTAGATATAATTTTATGCATCTTTCTCAAATTTTAGGAATTTTAAAATTCACTGCCAAAAGAGCCAATTAAAGTGATCAATGCACGTGATTGCGTGCTCAAGACAAGAGACCCAGTACAACATGGGTCTTTGTGAATACCATGGGTAAAGTTTGGTGAACTTTGCCTGGAAACAGTTCTTTATATCAGGCTCCAGTCTTCCATCAGTCTGTTTGGTTTTTCATAAATATTTTTAAATCCTTACTTATAAATTTGTACTTTTTTTGGAGGATATTATTATCTTTGCTAAAGTTTTTATATTTCATATAATTTTCTTTCTCTGCAAATTATTGGCTGTAATTTGTTTCAGAAATTTTCTTAGAATAAATATTCTAGGGGATGTAAAGATAGTATAGCGGTAGGGTGTTTGACTTGCATGTTTGACTTGCACGTGGCCAACACAGGAAAAATGGTAGTTCGATTCCCAGCATTCCAATTGGTCACCAGAGCCTGCCAGGAGCATTTTCTGAGTGCAAAGCTGGGAGTAACCCTTAAGCACTGTTGGGTGCGATCCCCCCAAAAATAAACAAAATAAAAATATTCCAGTTTTCCCTGCTTCTTTTACTTATATATACATACGTATATATACATATATACATGCATACATACATATATATAGACTCACCTCATATGTGGATATAATTGTATGATGGCTTTTAGATGCATAAATTGCATTGCAATAGAAGCAAATTATTTTTAGAGGCATAGAATACTAAAACGACCTCTCCTTCCATATTGGCATAAGAGTATTTAAGAATTTTCAATCCCAAAGTTGATAAAATGTTGGCAACAAATTTTTATAGAAACAAATTAATAAAATTTTTAAATGTGGATAGAATTTTACATTCCCTTCTTTTCATAGGCAAGACACCAAATAGTCTTTCCTATATGGCCAACTATTCTTTTGTTTTATTTGCCACTGACTTTTCTTTACCTACACTTTTCAATGTATGTTTTTTATGGACACTTATTTCAACTAAGTTGTAATAGAGAGAAATATAACTAGGGTGGTTTATACTTAATGCATGGATATATCACCTCTAAATATACTAATTTGTACTCCTGATATGTCCCAATTATGGAATTATGTATTCATAATAGATATCCCTTTAAATCTTAAAGGGATTAAAAAGACATTTTAGCACAAACCCCCTTCTCTTACAGAAGTGTAGGTTAATTCTATAAAAGATAATATTTAGGGTACTTGTACTTTTTGTTTTAATTTGTGTTTGCTTATTTTTGAGTTATTGGATAACGTTTAAGTAGTTAAATTGAGAATGAATATCCAGACTACTTAGTCCTTGAACTTGTTCTCTAAACTATTATATTATAATGTTTGGTTTACATGAGCTACTTTAAATTACATTTTAGCCACATACCCACCCAGCTTAAATATTTTTTTTCTGTGCTCAAGCATTATGTGTGGCAAGGTTCAGGGAAACATACGGTTTTGGGATCACACCTTGTCAGTCTAACAATGGAAGCACTTTGCCTGCTGTACAATTTCTTTTATCCCTTCATGTACTTTCTTTTTTTGTTTGTTTGTTTGTTTTTGGGTCACACCCGGCAGCGCTCAGGGGTTACTCCTGGCTCCATGCTCAGAAATTGCTCCTGGCAGGCACGGGGGACCATATGGGGCACAGGGATTTGAACAGATGACCTTTTGCATGAAAGGCAAACGCCTTACCTCCATCCTATCTCCCAGGCCCCTCATTTACTTTCTATGGCAAAAAGGGAAAATAATATTCTAACCCCTTATCTTAAGTTTCTCATTCAATTTTAGCTGCTTCTGTTCTTTCGTTAATCAAAAGTAAAGAATCTTGATTTTTACTTTAAATCTAATGGATTTAGTGTCAATCGGTTATAAAGGGTCATGCTGGGAGTACAATTAGAAACCCGAAATACTACTGCTCTTTTGCCTCCTCTTTTATTCTTATGCAAGACTGCCTGCGATCAAAAGTTAATGGCACAGGAACTGAAAGAGCCAGAACTTAACCCAAAATAAACAGAACAACAGCATCTTTATTGGGACACAGTAATAGGATGCTTGAAGGTAAAATTACCTTTACAAATTTAAAAAAATTTCAATTTTTCAAAGACAAATCAAATATAACCATATAATCACATGTGTTCGTGTTAGTTTCTAAGATTTTGCTATTTAATATATTAAAGCATTACAATGACAATAACTGTAAGGTATTAATAATATTTTACAATGACTGAAACTGAAATGCAGAGAAGCAAAATATTTTTCTAATTATTTGATAAAATATTAAATTTTATGCAGATGCTTCACAATTATTAATTTAAAGAATGCAAAGAGAGATATAATAATATTCAAATTAAGTTCATTAAATAGTCAAATATATTTGTTTATATTATTGGTCTTTAAAAAAGGTGTGTGGGGGTCATGGCAGCCTTAGCAATAGCACAGCACATAGGGCATTTACTTTGCACATGCTAAACCAGGTTAGATGCTGGACATCATAAAAGGTTGCCCATTATGCCAGTAAATTAGGAAATTTCTGAGCGCAGAGTCATAATTAACCACTGAACACTGTGGGGTGTGGCCAGAAAACAAAAAGTAATTTTTTATGGAGCCTTTTATTGTTTGCATTGGAATCTATCCAGTATACTTGGTAATCACTCCTGGTGATTTGGGGAACCAAAATGGGTATAGGAATCTTCAACCCTGCATCAGGTTCATGCATTCTACCTGCTGTACTATAATTCTGGCGCTAAAGGCCTTTGTTAACAACCGCTTATAAGGAAATATTACCTGGGCCAGATAGTACAGCAAGTAAAGGGCTTGCTTTGCACTTGTTCAACCTAGGTTCAATCCTAGCACCCATTATGGTGTCCTGCGTCTGTCATTTGTGATCCCTGAGTAGTAAGCCCTGAGCAGACAGTATGGCTCTCAAACAAAACAGGATTGAAATTGCATTTGAAGAAACATATAAATTCAGTCATGTCACATTCTTTTCCCAGTCTTAAAAGTGACAGTTTAATAATTATCTTTTATGCATTTAAAAACTCTAGACTAAGCCAATTTGGAAAAATTGAATGTATATGTTTCCAAAAAAACCAAAAATGTCTGTGTTTGGGCAGGAGCAATAGCACAGCGGTAGGGCATTTGCCTTGCACACAGCTAACCCAGGACGGACCTGGTTCAATCACTGGCATCCCATCTGAGCCCCTAAGCCTGAAACCCCTGAGCATCACCTGGTGTGGCCCAAACAAACAAAATTTTGTGTTGTTTACCTGGGGAGTCTATGTTATCATGTTCCTTCTTGAACACTTCTCTCTCTCTCTCTCTCTCTCTCTCTCTCTCTCTCTCACACACACACACACACACACACACACACACATTTCTCTCTCTCATCAATTTCTCTAAATTTCATTAAATAAAATTATTTTGACTCATTTTTAAAACCGAATAAAGAATAATTTAAAGTTTTACAGAGTGTCATGTATTTTCACATCAGGTTTTCAATTAAAAGATGATCAAAATCAATGAATATTATAATATTAGTAATTTGGTAAAGACAGGTTCATCAAAAGAAATCTATGCCAAAATATCAGATCCAAATTGCTCAAACTATTTGTTAGTGCTTCATGTGAAAGAACTAACAGCTATCATGTTTTTGCATCTTATCAAATTTTGGAGGTAGACTGCAACTTCTGTAGGTAAATCAGCTTCCTGCAACATTAACAATTCAGAAATCCAGAATGGGTTACTTGCTTAAAGAGAGTTTGGCATTAAAAATTCTTTCATTAATTTTTTTTCATGAAATTTACTTTCGCTTGAGTAATATTGACTAGAATAAACTTTCTTTAAAAAAAAGTCAAAGGATGCTCCATTCTTTTTTGTTCAAAAGACAGTACAAGAAAAGTAAGAGAGAAAAAAGAAGCCATTAAGTAGTAAGAGAAACTTATAGACAATAGGTATAAAATATTAATGAATGCCTGCCTTATCTATATTATTTAGAGAGCTATTTTTTGTAGTATTGTTACAAAATTCCCAGCTCTGCTATACATTATGGGAACTTATCAAAAAATCTCTTTTTTAGTAGGCCTGTAGAATACAATTGTGTTACTTTTCCAATTACATAATAATATTGGGAGATTATGGCAACCACTTTTTATTCATCTGTTGTAGAGGTAATTTTATATATGTATATGTGTATTGTTAACTAGCTTATCTTCATATGTTATAGTTTAGGCCAGCCTGTTATAGTGCTTATTCCTACAAAGACTTGCAAGAAAGTGTGATATTCTTTCATTCTCAATAAAGACTGATGGCATTTTGAGAGGCTCCAAATATCTTTTGATTGCTCCCTGAAGCAGAAAGAGAAAATAACTGTGTAGAACAGGGGGTGGACTTGCTCATCAGCTTCCCTTTGTGCACTTTCCGTAGTTGAACATACGATAATCACAAACATCTTTCGTTTTAGCCACTTTCTTCACTCATCTGTCCCAAATGAAAAGTTTCCTGGTAGAGTTCAAAATTCTGACACTCCAGAATATTCTAGAGAAAATCTAATTTTTGCTCTATAGTCTTCATTTAGACGCAATAAAATAAACACTCTTGACAAGTCTCTCATTACATTTGAGTGAAAAAGAAATTGCAAAATGGATAAATTCTCATGAGTTAAAATCCATTTACAGTGTGCCTCGATGCTATGATGAAAAGAATACTATGAATTAAAAAGGAAATAAAATTGTACTTCAATTAACAACCATTTTTCCTTTTTCTAACAACAATTATTAAAAAGCTAATATCACATATCTCACTTTGTAATATCTAATACGTGATATGGATTTTTAATTGAGATTGAGCTGATTATCTAAGCATATGAGAATAAAACATAGTTAAGGAAATAAACTTATTTATTAAAATGTCAGGAATGTATCTAACTGTCTTGATTAAGAAAGAATTAGTAGGGGGCCCCAGTGATAGCACAGCAGATAGAGCACTTGCCTTGCACAGGTCTGACCCAGATTTTATCCCTAGAATCCCATATTGTCCTCTAGCCCACTCCTACCATAAGTGATTTCTGAGCACAGAGAAAAGTAAACCCTGAGCACTTCTAGGAATATCTCCCCAAAATATAAAAGAAAAAAGAAAGCATTATTTGTATTAAATTATCATATATGAATTGATTTATTTTTGAAGAAATTTAATGGAGTGTTTAAGTTAGAAAGTCATAAAACATGTTTAATATGGCATGGGTAAGCATTTAGTGAAAAACTGTAAAACAACAAAATGGAAGTTGGAATGACTAATCTATAGTGCAATTATATTGATGTAAAAAAAAACTTCTATGCAGGTAAATTTTGTCTATATTGCAAGTGGGAGAAATACGTGCAAAATAAAGTATGGTGGGATGGTTCTCCTAATATTGCAGATGATGGGTGAAAAACAAAAAGTAAGAGATCAAATAGTCTCAAGAGGGAGAGAGTGCTTCTGCTCTTCAACTTGAGCCAGCTGTGGTCACCCAAGATGTGTTTAGAGAGATTAGGACTAGTAAAGCCTGCTGGGCACATCTAGAGGTGGTGAATGCTCACATTACCAGACTCACCAGGCAGTCACTAATCTGCAATCTACTTGATATCCAAAGCACACTAGTGAGGCCTCCCTGCCCAATATCTTGAAGAATTGTTCTCAAAGGGTGGAGCAAGGAACCATTGTCTGCAAAAAAGGAGATTCAATACTTGCTGACTTCTGTCCAGGTACCCTGGTGTCCATGTTTTCTGGGTCATCATCTCTCACAGAAATGAATTTCAGGAAGGATTTGAGTAGCACGTTCAGAATCTTTATTCAGGAAATAGATTGGGGAGAGGAAGATAGAAACATGTTCAACTGAAAATGTGAGAGTACATATTTCAAGTTGAGATTTGGAGTTGTGGGAAGATTCCAACTATGGAGAATGTGCTGCTTATATTGGTATGTAAGTAACACTAAGATGGGAATTTTCTCTGAAAAGTAATATATATACATATATATATATATACATACACACATATATAGAGAGATTTTATAAAGATTGCTAAAATTTTGTCATGCAAAAGAACAGAGCATTTATGTTCTTCTTCAAAGTTTTTTATTTGTTTGTTTGTCTGACTGCCTAACTAGTAGTGTTCAGGGCTTAGTCCTGCTCTGTAATCAGGGATCCTTCTTGGAACACTTGGGAGATCAGATGAAAAGCTGGAGATAAATCCTGTGTTGCAATATGCTAGGCAAGTTTACAACTTCACCTGCTGTAGTATCTCTTCAGCCCTTTCATGTTTTAATCATGGCCATTGCTCCCACAGCATCTTCTTATCTCCAGAGGTTTTTTTTTTTTTTACAACTTCTATGGACCTCTATATCTGCAATTCAATATGATTTCAGTTTCATCCTTCTGTACTTCTTTTGGAGACAAAGTAATTTTTTTCAATTCACAGGACCAGAGGTTCTGTGTCTACTTGTCTGTCTGCCCATTTTCAACATTAGCATTATACCTCTCAAGATCTTTTATTGACTGAATATAATATAGATGGTATGCATGAATATAAAGTATAATACTAGCCAGATATAGAATCATTTTCTACCTCAGGATTTAAAATCTACATATTAGAGAAATTAAGTTGATTGTGACATGTTTACTTCTCTTCAGATCTCATATTGGTAAAAATAAAATGTCAAGGACTTAGCTTAATATATAAAGAAATAAATCAATGAAGTAAATATATATTTATAGTTAAGAAAGCATGTTTATAATTGTGCTAAGTTATGGTGATGTGACACACAGTTAACCCACATCAGTGTCACAAGGATACCAAGAACTCTATTCTAGAATATATATATA